>SZWC01012201.1:60576-87523 GCA_023375785.1 Penium margaritaceum | reverse complement strand
TATACATATACATATACATATACATATACATATACATATACATATACATATACATATACATATACATATATATACATATACATATACATATACATATACATATACATATACATATACATATACACATGCATATACACATACATATACAAATACATATACATATACATATACATATACATATACATATGCATTTACATATACATACACATATACATATACATGTACATACATGTACATGCTATCTTAGCTATTGAATTAGGCCGCCATTATTCGTTGCCCTAATTCTTGCAAACATATCTGAAGCCTGCCCTCACTTTGAGGATGATCTATAGTTCGCCTTTGTTTTGCATTTTCCCCAAGTTATCTCCATAGTCACCATTTCGGCTAACACATTTTGGATTTATTGCCCCATATTTCAGGGAGTGAATTTCAATTCGCTCGCTTTGTATGGAAGAACTTGTAATAAGTTGACAAATGGGGCGAACCTGGACATAAGTTAAATGTAGGGGCCTCTTGTGACTTCACTAAAGTAAAGGGGTGTCCTAAACAGGGTTCGTCAAGAATTGGTGTGACGTCGACATTAGCCGGCTGAATTATTCGCCCTCCTCTTCGGTCCGCCAACGCGCTCGTGGGGGGTTGGGGGGAGAGGGGGGGGGTGGGGGGGTGGGGGGGGGTGTGTTTGTGGGCTTGGAGGGTTGGTTCGGTGGCGGGGGTGTTGGGTGGGAAGAGCGGCTGGGGCGGCGGGGGTGGGGGGGGGGGGGTTCCGTGACGAAACGAGGCTCGCACGCATGATGTGACATGTGCGAGCTGCGACTCTGTCAGAGGCTTCTGACGTCAAATTCTGAGCATGGCCGGATCAGCAAGACATCTTCGAAACGTTGGCCATATATGTAAGACTTCTTGCTAGCTGCGTCACAGCAGAGCTGCCTGTGGCAAAGTTGGCCAAATATGTAAGTAGTCCACCAAAGTAGGCCGAATAGGAAGAGGTTTAAGCTGGTCGGCCGTAGAGGTAACAGAATTCAAAAACATGGCCAGATCCGTAAAATGGCCATTTTTCATAGATCTTTCTCAGAAAAAATATAAAAAATTAAGCTCACTGATGAAGCTCTTAAAGAAAATTATTTTTAATCCTTAACAAAAATCTGGAATGAAAACTTTTACAAAAGTTGTTCAAGTGTGTGATTTTTCTCCTTGGTCTAATGCTTAGCAAGAGGATATTATGCCATTGATTGATGGACCCAGGATTTTTAGCAAGTCATAACTTCTAAAAAATTAACTCGTGAACCTTTCATCTTGATATCTCATGAAAAATCAAAACCCTTCTTGTAAAATGGCGTTCATGAGCAAGAGCCTCAATTTTCCCTAACAAGTGGTAGTTTTGGTTGTGAAGATGGTGTGTGCCATCTTGGATAAGTATTTAATCACCACAAGACCAAATCATTCTCCATCAAACCCCTCTTCTGTTGAGAAAATATTTGACAAGACTCAAGGAGCTTATCCACCATGAATCAACCCGTACCAGAAGAAGTTGAAGCAAACCCTTCATTTTGGTTTGTCATTGCTTTCATCGATGCAAGTGTTATCATATTTCCAAATGTTGGTAATAAAGAGATGCATCTTCTCCATCACTCTCACTTTCCCTATTTGTTGGCGTGTTCTCCTCCTTAAAGTCTCAACAAGGGCATGTTTCGTGCCAATCATGTAATATAATCCTCTGTATCTCCTTGCTTGACTGAAACATTTCACAAGTAAATGAGCATCACTAATATAAAACATCAAATTGTAGATTCCTTCATTGCAAGCTCTCAGTCGCTCAAAACCAAGTGTAAAGAGAGTCACATCACAAAGGTCCCACTCAAGCCGTAGTGTGTTGGTCTTGATTATGAAAAAAAATTCCACTAAAAGAATCTATTGGATTTCTATTTCACATTCAGTACTTAATTTCATAATCAAGAAAAATCAGAGGCCAAAGACAAGGGTGCATGGGAATTAAAAATTTAAGAAGGGATACAAAGATAACCAATTAGCAATGAAGTTGAAGGGGCACATAGTTCGTAAAATGGTGCCATCGTTTCTAGTTGGAGAAGCCTGTGAAGATGTGTTTTTGGTAGTAGCATGGTCAAGAGCTAGATTGTAAGGCCAAAGTATGGATCGTTCACTTCTTCTTTGTAAGAGACCATAGACAAGTCAAATATGTGAATTTCTTTGCATATAACTCGTAAAGTACATAATGTGTCAATTTACTTACTGAATGAGTAATCACAATTTACAATAGATTGAGAATTTGTTTTTCACCACAACTTAGAGGATGAATAGGCAATTCAAGTGATGGTTTTCTTCAGTTTTCATAGCATACAATACTTACCACTCGTTTAGTGACACACATTGTAACAATGGATATGAGCAACGGAGAAACATGTATAGGTTTTAGTGGAATGAAATTGTGAAAATAGCCATAAATATGAATAATATCTTTGGGTGTAGTGAAGCTTTGCCATTGATATAGAGCTAAGGCATGGGTAATCCATGTGGAACCTTCTTGTAGTGGGTATCTTATTAGCCCCATCAGCATTATCCTCACCAACGTTTATAGTGGTACCTATGGATGCAACATCAATCTATTGGAGTATACTCCTCACTCAAACATCTAAAGTATGTAATGGGAACATGTGTCAAAATATCCGATTTCTCTATTCGATTTAGTAGATTTTGCTACATGGAATTGATCTGCTTTAGAGGTAGTATGCCTACATTGGGCGGTTCGTGACCATACTCGTGGGCCATAGATTAGGCTTAACTAGTCTCCCACTACTACAGAGTATCAATTGAAATATACTCTTTCCCAAAGCATGGCCACGTGGTAAATATTTTCATCATCCTAACATGCATGAGCTTATGATATCGTACAATGGTGCAGTCCACCCTAACACGCAAAAGCTACATCTCATTCGTCCCTCTTTTATACGCTTCTCGATCAAATGACTCACGGAGGATCGGTGGAATTTGGGATTTACCAGAGAGTTATGTATATTTCTTGACGAGAATTCCTTCCAACACCATTAAAGTATAGAGATCCTATACTAAGATATTGGAGCAAATGGTTGTTAAGGATTCCAAGTGAAGATAGCTTCTTATGTAGACCATTGATGATTTGCACCTGCCTACACATGCCCCTTGCTATCATTGTATGTTTCCATTTGGGAAATGGTAGTTGGGACGGTGGATACACTGAGCCAGAAGAGTCTAACATGGAGTATTTTTTGGGTCATAAGTTTACCTCTTTTCATCTCATGGATAATGCCCGCTTCTACTACAAAATCCTTGTACATCAACTCGGTTGGCTCCTTCACATACATGTCGCTTTGTATCCATTGTACTATTCTTTTACTCGCTACTAGTGTCACAAAATCTACTTTCTCTTGTTTACCATATTTGTTAGAATGTTTGAATAACCCATGGATGCAGATATGTTTGGAAGACTCGTGTGAGGTCCTTGTGCGTGGTTTTTTTATAGTGTTCCCCCTAGCATCACTATGCTCCAAGACCAATTATTTTCACACTATGAGGCAGGAAATTGAAGGGAGTGGAGAAAACAAGACAATTCAATAAGCTTTCACTAGTAGTAAGATTCTTCAATGAGAAGAGTGAAACCATGGAGGCATAAGGATCCAAATATTAGGAAAGAAAAATGCACACAAAATGCCTTCAGCGTTACACAAGAAAGACGCATGCGATGTCCATATTAAATTCATGAATCCTATGAAAGGACAATTCTTTAAGAGTACGCAAAACATGTCTCTACAAATTTCGAAACCCATCAGGAGGAATTTATGCATTATCTAAACTTTGAGGAAATTTGGAAATCTTATGTCATTTTTGCTTGAAGGTTGTCAAAGCTATCATCAACTTTGCAAACAAAGCACGGCATGTGAGAATATTTAGCCAAAACGCCCTTGGCATGTGGATAAAAAACAAAAGTCGGTATATGGTGGGCTACAAATGCAAGGATGAAAGCACATACGCATTAAGTCTAGGGACTTTTACATAACCGGGATGTAGAAAAATCACCCTTCAACAAAAATGTACCGCATCCTCATGGAGGTGTTGGATTTTTATGAGGTGGAATACATCGTTGAAGAGACATGGCCATTGTACCATGCTAGTCAGGCACTTATGACACCAATTTGGAGTTCACTAAGAGTGACATGACTATCCTTAAAGGGGAATTTAATGAAATTTCTACTATGTCTGCATTCTTGGTTGTACAGTCATGGATATTAGTTATGCAACAACAGATTGTACATGATTGACACATAAGTGCAATGGCTTTGTCTGCCAACTTTGTAATGCTCAGGAGGACTGCCTTGCCTTCATAGAGAGAGTATGTAACAAAGTGGGAGAATTCTATGATATTTAAGGGAACATTGTCACATAATACAATCTTTTATGCTATATCGATCATTTAATCTGTAACCAATGAGGTTTCGACACTTCCTGTTGCAAGACACCATTAGTAACACCTACAATCATCGCCATCTTCCATATTGCCTATCATGTTAGTGAATTAATCCATCCCCTTTCTAAGTAGAGGGAAAATCCTAGTTCTCTTGAAACGGATGAATGTTCAAGTTTAGTGACAATGCCACCTACATTGAACATGTTTTGCAGCCTCGTGCAAGTACATAAAGTTTGATCTTGGGATCCTCAAGGCCATGTTTTGGCTGAATAGAATAAGTTAAAGGTACCAAACATGAATAGTGGCAAATACCACGGAATCATTTAGGGAGTTTGTACTACCTAGGTTGATGAAGGTTTACGTTGATGAAATGGCACACTTTATACTAAAGACAAAGCCTTTTATCTTCACTTGGTCGTGATGCTTTTTCTAGCCCAGTTCCATGAAAATGGATTCTTAGAGTGATAAATACATCATATTGCATTCAACACATTAGGATTTGCAGAAATGTCTTGAGTTAGACATCGTTGCAGAATAGTCCCATGATGCATCATGAGTTCTACTAGTGGTACCAATTTTATTCATTCATGCGATCATTTATCGTTTTTGCTTTCGCAAGTGCCAAAGTCTTTGCATGATGGGGAGGAATTTCACTCGAATGAAGTGAACCTCCATTGTCAAATTATAAAGGGAAAATGGCTGCATTTTTCATAAGCATGTAGTTTTTTGGGTTGTCATCCGAAGGGAGTGTTGTCGTGTTGGCTTCTAGCTAACTTGGAGTAAGAGTGACACGTAGTGGAAGCTGCCTATAGTTGATGTTGACATTATAATTGTGGTGCAAAATTTAGCAAAATTCTTCAGTAGTTGCTTTGTTTTTGGTGATAACCAATATGCTAGGGGGAGTTATGTTGTGTGGGCTACCACCAGTCCTAGTCTTGGAGTGGCTTACTACTTATGGCCTTGGATAGTGGAATCAAAGACTACTCGACAAGTTCTAAGGATTTCCTTGAAACGTTGTCATACCTCGTGATTGTGGAGCAATGATGTTTGTTGGAAATTTATAACTGCTTCAGACCCAAAAAATTATAAAATTTCTCCTTGTTGATCTTTTTATTCCATTGTCACAGACAAGGGTTGTGAACAATTTGGCATATTCCCCTTCCTTCTTTTGTTCCTTCATTAGATTGAGATCCGGGCACCTAGAAAATGCTCCATAACTTTGAGTTCCTCCAAGTACTCAAGCATGTATCAAATAACCTAGGACGCACTAGTTCATGTCTCTTTGTGTCTCAAATCAAGAAATCCTGTTTTTCCTTGTTTGTGACATTTTTCCCATGACATCCCTTCTGGCTTTGCACAATGGGGGTGAGGGCACCTAGTAGGCTATTTTCCAACACCCATATCAAGGTTTAAGCTTGCGATGTGTTACTCAACTTCTAGCTAACACGTGATTTTGTAGCTCAATAAAAGCGCAATCACCTATGTGCTCCTGCTTACTCACTTGCTCCTGCTTTGACTCATACTAGTCACTTCAGTGTCCACCTCCATGCCCTCCTCTAACCTATTGAACATGATGTTAAGTATGGTGTGGGCTCATTTCTCCTCGTCCTCACACCATGTTAAAGGAGCTCATGGCTTTGCATAAACTTTCCGTTGAAAAAAATGCACTTTGATGGCTGCGTAAAACAAACAAATGTTCACAGGTTGATGGGAATTTTTCCATCAAGCCATTGGAGTGACATGATAGAAGGTAAAAAAGCCCCTGACATATAAATTTCTTTAAAGATCAACACAAAGACTCATGTTGTGTGCCTACCACAATAGACCAGACTGTTAAAATGGATCCAAAAGAATTTAAAACTAAACAAGTGAGTTCTGCTTTTATCCGGTCCAAATGTTTTGTCTAGCATGTTGACCCCTAGACTTGACACTACTCCTTGCATGCACTCCACGTTTGTTGACGGATCCTTCTACAAGTTAAAGCTCATCTAGAAAGACCCATTATACTCATAGATGTTTTTATGGTGACGAGCTCACAAGGTCACTTTCTTGATTTCATTGCTTTGCATTTCATAAAGCTCAACTTTATGGGAATTTCCAAATGGTACTCATTGTTTCTTTCACTTCATGAATCTGACGACCGAGCAATCCATACGTTTGCCAAGAGCTAAACCCTTCTTTATACAGAGCTATTCATG
This sequence comes from Penium margaritaceum, assembly GCA_023375785.1. Lineage (NCBI taxonomy): Eukaryota > Viridiplantae > Streptophyta > Zygnematophyceae > Desmidiales > Peniaceae > Penium > Penium margaritaceum. The sequence continues at coordinate 80,869 of SZWC01012201.1, read as the reverse complement.
TGATTTACATTATGAAGTAGAATTTAATAGATGCGACGTGCCCTTGCTAGGTTAAGAGGGAGAGGATATCTCATTCTATTTCTACCTTTCTAGCACTCTGTTTGTGCATACATTCACTATCGCACAACCAAACATTGTACCATCGATTGCATTGAGTACCAAACTACTCTCTCTCTCTCTCTCTCTCTCTCTAACACACACACACACACACACACTCACATACACACACACACACACACACACACACACACACACATACACACACACACACACACACACACACACACATAGACTCGTCAGGAGGGTCATCTTACTTTTGTGATGTCACAGCCATTGTGAAGGAACTCTTCTTCATCTCATCATACATCATGCGATAGTAAAAGTATTCGTAGCAAAGACAATTAGAGCTCTGCAAGGCTAGCTTGGTGGGAAAGACAAGTCTCGAAACCATGGAGGTCCTTGAGGTAAGGGCTCACTTTATAATGTGTTTTGGCAAGAGTTGTAATTGCATCATAAAATTGCATACAGCAACAAGAGTTGGTAGCCTATCGCCTTCGTACAGATAGCAACAGGAGTTGTGGTACCAATAGTAGCAGCAACTGCGTCACCAACAGTAGTATCAGTGATAGCAGTAATAGCAAGAGCATGAGCACTGGCTGTACCATTAGTAATAGTAGTAGTATCCGGAGTAGGAACAGTTGAAGCAATAGTGGCAGCACAAACAATAGATGTACTAGTTGTGTCATAAGGGGAAAAGGCGATGAACGCAGTGGCTAGCGATCGGTGCAGTAGTCGTTGTCCGTAGAGCTCAAGCCAACAAGATTCTGCTTTGTAGCTTCCTATCCTATACAGACATTCTTCATCACTGACGAGTTTCCACCAACATTGATCGTCGAGCTCACCAATCAACGATTACCCTGATTGTCGAGCCAACCGATCCACGAACCCGTCGCTTGTTGCGCATGCCAATTGATGGGCTTAGTTCTTGGTGGGTTTGAGCCCTATCGGTAAATGGAAAGAAAGGTGAAAAATAAGGGTGGCTACGAAGGTAACCATGACAACATCCCTTCTAAACTTCTAGGGAGCCTCACCTGGTTCCAAAACTAGTGCACTCTTGTGGTTTTATTTTGACTTCCAGATGTGATGTTCTTTACATTTTTTTCTTTTACGTTTCATGTGCTTTATTTTGAATGAGGTCTCGGCACTTGGACTTCTATCTTGATGCCTTAAGAGACCTTATCTTCCATTTAAAACTCGAATTTGGAACCTTTAGCTGTCACAAAAGAGAATTTCAATTCCCTCCCCATAAAGAACCATACTTGTGTCTTTTTCCCGTGCCTTAGTAGATGCTTCTTCTATGCAATCTTGTTTGTTCTCCATCACGTCTATGACAGTGATACTGCAAGCCGGCTGGTACCGGCCCTGTCATTGTGCTTTCCTTCCATTCATGGACCACTATCCATGTTCTAGAACCCTCAACCATGGCTGTACCCGACAGCTCCATCTTCTTCATCATTGTCACACGCACTTTCCCACCTTCCAACACTGCTAGCAATACGACAACATGCCTGGTCTCCATCTAAAATGCGCACATTATCCTCCCATGCACCGTCAACCTCATTTGTTATAATAGCTGCCGAATATCTATGACATCATGCCATTTCTAGAGGTGTGAGTGTGGCACTTGTTTCTAGAGATCATCATTGTGTATCATATTGAGTCCTTTAAGATGTGTTATTTAGTGGGACTGGTGGGATGTTGATTCAATTGAGCAGTTCGAGTTTGTTATATTTCCGTTTTTTTTCCTGTCATCAGAGTGAAGCATGAGTGTCCTTGTGCTTTATTTGGTAGAATTGCGGAGTGCCACGTGACTGCAATTGGTCGTGTGTCAAGTGGCGTTTTGATCACTAACAACAGAAACACTCATCACATGACCTCGTTGCATGTGTTGTTTGTGTCATTGGGTCCATTTGGCGTCATTTGCTTTGTTTGTATTGGCTCTGGTCAGATGCTTCCAGTGTAGGAGATTGGTTTTGTGCATTTTGTTGGTCCTGGCGGATAGGTCGAAACTTAGCTCAATTGTGCTGAGCGATTATGTCAATGCAAGGTGTAGGTTCTTCTCTCAGATCGTGTCGGTGAGTTTAGTGGGTCCATCATTTTTTTCTTGAGTCTCAAGGTCTATTTTTGGAGTCCTCGGGTCCTTTCACACTCCAAAAAAGGATTTCTCAAAGATGTAATCACACACTAGATGATGGTTTTTCCCCTTTTGTTTGAGTATTATCTGCCTACATTTTTTGGTTTAGGACATGGCGTACATGACATGGGTATGGAATCATGAACCTTGCTGTGTGTTCTCACATAAATTCAGTGGTGGTATGGTCATCATGCCACTCTTTGCCTTGCTCATGTTTGGGATAGCATTTTATGCATGTGGCTCCTTGAGGACCAATGCAATGGAAGATTGTCCCATCGAGGCAAACTTTATCTCTTCCTGGGCGTATCTTCCCAGTCCAAAGTATGGCTCTTCTTGGATGCTGATTTTCATCAGGTCTTTGAGTCTTTCCATGATCTTTTGTGGGAGAGCACATTCACTCATTAAATGGTTCACATTCCGTCTCTTACACCCTTCTTTTGTGCTTAGGGAGGTCGTGTTGCCTTATGGTGGTGCATGCCCTCCATTCTTGCCTCTTTTCCCATCTATTCCTTCTCCTCCCACATCCACAACATTGCCTTGTCATCTCCTACGGCACCCATGTTGGTACCTTTGCCATCTCCGGTGAAATCTACATCGTCACCTACATCATCACCCATCACATCTACATCATCACCCACGTCTTCTCCCATCGCATCCACACCATTACCTTCATCATTTCCCACTACTTCAACATTGTCTTCAACATTGTTGGAGACAGGATCTACATCATTGCATGCATTGTCTCCGGCCGCATCTGTAACATCACCTTTCTGCACCTCTACCACGGATACATCGTCACCTATCACATCTTTGGCGATGCTATCACAATTGCATGCATTGCCTATTTTTGTCCCTTGCTAAGCCAAATCAGTCACATCTTCGTAGTTTCCAGCCTCCCCAATGTTGAACTGAGTGCTTAGCGGTCACTTGAGGCCCTCGTAATCTGCGCCTCACTATGCTCCACCTACTAGTCACACTGTTAGGCTCACTATGACCATGCAGTTTCCACATTGTGTCCACTGTGTTGGCGACGACTAAAGAAGGCCTGCTCCCGTCCTCGGTCTTGATGTGCTAGGTCTAGCTGCTCCTATGACGCAACCAAATAATGCTCTTTGACAGTCCATCATTAATAATGAATTCCACCGTGTTGTTGCAGTTGCAGAGTTGAGTCCAAACATGCAAGACAACCCATTTGCTATGGCACTTCTTGTGAATGGCGCCGCAACACTTCCGACCAAGCCAATCACTATGCAACAAGCTGGGTTTGCTACCGACGCTGTACTATGGGAGGAGGCTATGTACAAGGAGTTGGATGTCATAAAGGAGCATAATAATCCACCCGGGTTGGAGAGTGACATCCGTTCATTGGGTGCTATGAAGAAAAGAGAGGCCACATCGTTCAGTGGAACACTACAACGATTGTATCATGGCCAAGGGAATTTCCCAAGTACGTGGCGTCGACTTTGATGCAATCTTTGCCCCTGGTGGGAAGTAAACCAAGACAAAGGTATTGTTGACTCAGATAGCTCAGAATAACTGGGAGCTCCACCTGATGAATGTCAAGAATGCATTTTTACATGGCAATCTAGAGGAAAATATCCATCTCGTACAAATTTTACGATCTGAAGATGGCAGAAATAGAGTATGGTGGCTCTACAATGCCTATATGGGCTGAAGAATTCTCCCCACTGTTGGTATATTGATATCTCCACCACATCAGAGGACGGTATTGTAATAACCCTGTACACCCATCTCTTTTTTGATTACTCCCGTTGGACAATTCATCATCTTTCTTGTCCACGTGGACGATATCTTGATTGCATCCCGAAACCCTCACGCTGTCTAGGATGTGAAGGATCTCTATTCAGCAAGAATCCTCTTGGGCATGGAGTTTGAGTCCAATAAAAAATGTCGTGTGCTCCATGTGCATCAGGCTGGTTATGTCAAGACGCCTAGGGAGCGTTTGGCTGACTTGCTGATTGTTGGTCAGTGATGACGTGTCGTCAGCAGGTTGTCGCTGACTTGCATCTTCAGCCATGCCTATGATGCCAACTGGGCTGAGGCTTCTTACATCACCAGGTAGAGTGTGTCAAGGGGAGCCTGTCCTCGTCACGATGTAACTTTGAGAATGTAACGTCTCACGTTGCTAAGGACCCAAATGCATGCGAATGCTACCTTGGCTCTCACCTTCTTGTCGCAGTTCTCACAATATCCATGTCGACTCAACTTAGACGCTGCATTGTGCAGTTTTTGATTCATCGTGTCCATCCCATGCTTGGGGTTGTTCTTTTGAGTTTAATCCTTTGTGGTTGTTGAAGGATACACTCACAATGAATGGGTCCAGGATCACGGTGCACATTGCCACTAATGCTACTTCTTCCTGTGCAGAGGCATTGCTCTCTTATGGATGAGTGGAAAGCAAGGTTTTATTGCACATAGCACCGCCAAGGCCGAGTACGTCGTTTTGGGTACTTGGATTTGTGTGAGCGTTTGGTTGTGTGGCCTCATGCAGTAGCAACAGTAGCCCATTCGGTGCATCACCATTTGCGATGACAAGAGCACGTGTCGCATTAAGGAGCACGATGTCACGTGTCCTACATACTAAAGTTGGTGGTTGAGTTGTAGCCCGTCACACCCGTAATGCTCCGTGTCCTGCTCCACATGCCTCTATACTCACACGGTGTACAGGAGACTAAGTGAGTAGCTGTACTGAAGCTTCTGCTACGAGATGGAGGTCCACATTGTGGGCGTTCCCCGCTCCATCACCAACAATGCACCACTTGGTGTCTCTCAGCCACATGATGATGCTCCTACTTGATTTATTAATTCTTGTGGGAGCTCTAGTCCCTTGATATTTTAGGCTGCCGGGCCCATCTCCATTCATGTCACAACTGTGGAGAAATGGAATGGTTGCAGATAGCTGGGTGCTGATCCTTAGGGGGCCACCCGACCATGTGTCGAGGTGAATAGCCGCCCTCGGCTTCTGCTGAGAGGTCGGGCTCGACCTATGGGTGGAAGTTTTGGTGTCGACGTGCTTCTCGCACGCTCGGCACCAGGCTCACCATCGCTCGCTCTCCTGACTCTGCACTCGTACTGTTTGCAACTAACTTTGTAAGGAATAGATTGTTTCTCAATGTCGCTATGCCGTATCCCGTGGAGATCATTACATGTCTCATCTTGGCAAAGTTCTTGCTAAATGTGGTTTCCTAGGGTGTCACTCTTAACTAAAAGACCCGCATAAGGCACATCAACATGGAGTACCACCTTGTGTGTGATCACATTGCGTGTGTCGATGCTTGTGTGACTATGGGGATGCACATCACCAACAAGTAGACTTTCTCGTTGGTTTTTGTGCATCTCTCATTGTACTCTCTTGTGTCCTCCTGGCTTGTGTACATCGGCGTGCAGATGACTGACGGCGAGACTTGACGCCGCTAGAGTGTCGCTCGGTGGAGCCGACGCACGCTGAGGCCCATTCACCCGTCGCTGGAGCCTCCTCCCTCTGGCGATGCGCTCAGCTCCATCGGCAGGCCTCCTCGGTGGTCGGGCCGCCGGTGGTCACTGCCACTGCAGATGCTGTTTGCATGCACCTAGCGTTGTGTCTGGTCGGGCATTACATCTGCAGCATCATGCGGTGCCTAGGGTCCATGTCTCCTGCTGTATGGCCCTGTTTGGCATCGTTGACTGTCGAAGGCACTGCCTGGGTTCGGGCAGCCATAACTCCTTGCTATTTTTCTAGCTGATTCTGACCGCACGACTGCATTCGCAGCGTCGATATTATGGTATGGTCCAGTTTTGAGACAAAACGGACGACACCCGCGTTTTGGGCTGTCGGGCGTCTGGCAGGGCTCACCGAGAAAACCCTGTCTGCCAGAAAATAGGTCTAGTACTATTTTTTGATTGGCTGGTTAGATGAGTAACAAGTTCTACACTAGTGGGGGGGAGCTAGAACTTGGAGGGGTCTCCCATTGTTGCTCATTCTTAATTCCTAATCAGTTACTTTCAGTTTTCAGCTGCTTTCAGGCGCTAACACTGGTGTGCACGTTTCCGAGTAACAAACTCAGAGCTTCCAGACTTCGACTCTAGAGCAGCCGACTGAGGGGGCAGCAGACTTAAGCAACGAGCGTGGAATTCCGCACGCTACATCAACAACGCTGCTGCCCCAACCTGCTACCTAGGTCTTCCAGCTTGGTATCAGAGCCAGAGTGTAGCAGCAGCAGCAAAAGACTGGCATACAGGTGCCAGACAACGCCGGCGGACCCCCATACGCGCCAGTGCAGGTGAAATGCTGCCGGATTTTTCCCGGCAGCATTGACCCGCCTGGTGGCGGCGTCAGATTTTTTCCCACGGCCAGTGGGCCAGGGGAAATGCTGCCAAAATTGTTTCGGTAGCACTGACCCCCACGAGTGACGTGAGGAGGTGAGCGACAGGCCGCGTCCAACACCTGCGGGCGACGACGCACGCTGCAACATCATCCAGGTGCAGGGACTGGCACCAGCATGCAACAGCAGCAGTTTGCAGCAGCGGCAGCCGCAGGCAACGGCAGCGAGCAGTGGCAGTTGTAGCCAGCAGCAGCAGGCAGAAGCAACAGCTCGTAGCAGCCTGTAGCAGCAGTAGCCCGCAACAGTAGCCCGCAACAACAGCAACCCACAACAGTAGCCCGCAGTAGTAGCAGCAGTCCACAGCAACAGTAGCCCGTAGTAGCAACTAACAACAGCGGCAGCAAGTAGGAGCTGCAGCAGCATGGAGCAGCAGTAGCAGGCTGCAGCAGTAGCAGGCTGCAGTAGTAGCAACAGCAGCCAGTTGCAGTAGCGGCTACAGTGAGGAGCTGCCTGCAGTGGCTGCTGCTGCTCGCTGCCCGCAACGAGCAAGCAGCGAGCAGGAGCCCATTGCTGCCAGCGAGTAGTAGCTCGATGCCAGCGAGCAGTAGCTCGCTGCCAACGAGTAGCAGCCCTCTGCACACAGAAAACAGCGGGCTGCTGCCCGCAATGACAAATGAGAAAAGAGAAAAAAACACAAGAAAAACATCCCCCACCCCACCAGCTTCGCTGCTACGGTTGAAATAGATGCCTTTGATGCTGTAGCCGCCACAACAGCCGCAGTAGCCCGCAGTAAGAGTTGCTGCTGCAACTGCAGCCGTAGCAGCAGAAGCACTAGCAGCAGTAGCACTTGCAGCCGCAGCAGCAGCAGCTGAAACAGAAGAAGAAGTAGCAGCTGTAGCAGCAACAGCAGCAGTAGTAGCAGTAGTAGCACCAATCGTAGTAGTAGTAGCACCAACTACAGGAGCAACAGCAACATCAACAGCAGCACCAACAGCAGCAGCAGCAGCAGCAGCAGTAGTAGCAGTAGTTGCAATAGTAGTAGCAGCAACAACAGCAACTAAAAAAGTGGCCCCAACAACCACCACTACTGACGTGAGCATCCCACTGCTGACGTCACTACTGACGTCAATGCTGACGTCACTACTGACGTCACTGCTGACATCATCAACTAAAAAAACCCAAAAAGGGGGGTAAGATGTGGGGGAAATAAACCTAAGGGTGGGCAAGACGTCCACCGCCCTCAGTTTATGTCACTACTGACGTCAGCACCACAAAAAAAACAAACAAAACAAAGGGGCATCACACCATGGCTGGTAGCCCCACTGGGGAGGGGTCCTCCTCTGTTGGGGGGACCCCAACCCTCCCTTTCTTGCAGCGGCAGCAACAGTAGCAGCAGTAGCAGCAGCAGCAGCGATAGCAGCAGCAGTAGCAATAGCAGCAGCAACAACAACAACAGGAGCAGCAAGAGTAGGAGCAGCAGGAGCAGCAGCAACAGCAGGAACAACAGGAGCAGCAGAAGCAGTAGCACCAACAGCAGCAGCAAGAGCAGTAGTAGCAGCAACGGCAGCAGCCCCCTGGTGGCGTTGGTGACAACCCTGATCCCCTCATTGCTCTTCAGCAACAGCTCGCCGCTCTGACGCAGCAGCTCGCGGCACTGCGGCCGTTGGTCTCTCGGACTGCCACCAGTGCGCCGCCATCCTTCACCTCTCCAGGGCACGCCGGCCAAGCGTGTCTGCTACGCATTTCCTGGCGCAACAACAGACTCAGCGCTAGCGGCAGATAGTGACCTCCGTCCTTGGCCCCGCTCTGGGTGCCGGCCACAGGCAAAAGGACTTTGAGACACCGCCGCCGCTTCAGGCCGGCGAGCAGTTCCGAAGTTGGGAGCTCAGCTTCCAGATCTGGGCACAGGGTGAGGGCCTGTGGGCATACTACACCCTGCCGTATGACGCCACCCTGGCCGACCAGTTATATGACGCTGGTCGTACCACCCGTGCTCTAGTACCTATCGCCCCTCCGGCTTCTCGCCTCGCCCTCGAGCCCTTCTCAGGCGACTTCACCGCTGGCGCCACACCAGACCCTACAGCCGTGTGGCACGTCCTCACTCATCCCCATCGCCTATCCAGCGAGGCTGAGACCAACCGCCTGCTGCGGGAGTTCAACTCCCTGCACATGGGGGAGACCGAGACGGTCACCTCCTACTGGCAGTGGGCAGAGGAAAACCTCCGTCGCCTCGGGACCTCTGCCCCACCCCCTCTGGCCACGCTCCTCACCATCAAGCGTGGTGCCACCGAAGCGTACGCGGATGTCTTCGTTCATTATTCTCACGACGTCCTCTCACCCATGGCGGCCCAGGGCACCCTCATGCCCTGGATATACGAGCTCTTCCTCCGGATTGAGGAAGCTCGTCTGGAGTCCCGTCTCCAGCGCACGGATGCCCTCGCCTCCTCTGCCATTGCCTCCGTGGCTGTCGCTTCCCCCGTCGCAACTGCCTCATCGTCGTCGGGGAAGAAGAAGCGTCAGAACAAGAAAGGCAAGGGTCCACAACAGCAGCAGAAATGACCGTCGACCAGGTCCAGCGGTGGAGAATCTCTCTACCACAACTGCGGCCCGTTCGGGCACGGGTGGTACACGTGCCCTCTACCAACGGACGAGGCGCGCGTCATCACCACCATGCGTTGCCAGCGGGAGCGCCGTCTCGCCTCTGCTGTCGTAGCCGTCGCCGACTCTGATACTTCGGCCTCATCCAGCAGCTCCACCACTCCGGTTGCTTCACCGCTCCAGCCGACACCACCGCCATAGCAGTCGGTGCCGGCACAGTCCTCCTTCTACCCGAGCTCCGGCACCATCACCCCGCACTCCGTCTACACCCCCGGGTCGTCCTCCTATGAGCGTTAGTTGGAGCAGTTCATCGCGCTGCAGCTCGGCCTGCCTCGCCCTCCTCCCCAGGGAAGTGCGAGTTGCATCCCTTCCTGCTCTCCTGCCCTGCCTTGCATGACTGAGACTGAGCTACGGTCGTGTCCAGTTGCCTCGTCTGTCTCGTCGTCTCCCATGGCCTCCGCAACCCCTTCCGATGATGACATTGCATGGCTTGATGATTGACAGTCTCGGTTTGCACCTCCTTCCACTGCGTCTGCGTCCCTTGCTTGCTGCCATGTGACCGTTAGCGATCTGACGACCCGGGTCCAGGACCTTGGTGAGACTTGGATCATCGACTCTGGGGCCACGCATCACATGACGGCCTATCGTCAGGCCTTCAGTATGCTCGGTCCTGTTGGCGATGTCTCCGGTGTCCGGACAGGCTCCGGACAGGTCATGCCTGTCCGTGGTGTTGGTGTCGTTCGTTTCCATGGTCCTTCTGGTGACGTTTTTATGACGGATGTCCTCTTCTTCCCTGGTCTCGAACTCAGCCTCCTATCCGTCTTTGCCCTCGCCCGCATGAGCATGGATGTTGTGCACTCGCATGCTGCTGGCACTGTGTCGGTGCGTCCGTCTGGTATTTTCGTACTGCACGCCACCGCCCGTGGCAACCTGTGGCATGTACCTCGCCTCTCCTCCTCTCCTTCCGTCTCCTCCCCATCGGCCGCCACAGGCCATGTATTTGTCACCAGTACGCTTTCTCCTCAGCACACTCGCCTCTTGCACTGTCGCCTCTGGCACGTCCACTCCGCCGCCGTAGACAGCATGCTCCACACCCTGCTGGCCAAGGGCCTTGACCCGGAGAGTTTTCCCCTCCCGTGCCCCACTGAGTGTATTGATTGCGCTCAAGGGAAAATACACCAGTCCACGTACCCTTTGTCTTCCTCCCGTGTGTCCGTTTCTCTCAACCTTGTCCATTCCGACGTCATGGGACCTCTCCCCACCGAGTCCGTCGGCGAACACGGCCGCTATGTCCTCATCCTCACTGACGACTATTCTCGCTACCGCTGGGTCTTCTGCCTTCGGCAAAAGAGCGATGTCGTCCGAGCCATCCAGGACTGGCTTGTCCTCGTGGAGCTCGAGTGTGGCCACTCTCTTCGTCGCTTTCATTCCGATCGTGGTGGTGAGTACATGGATGAGACCACAACCTTTCTCGCCTCCCGCGGGATCCACCATGAGACATCCGCGCCCTATACTCCCGCCCAGAATGGTGTCTCCAAACGGTGGAATCGTACCATGGCCGACGCCGTCCGCACCATGCGTGTCGAGTCCGGTTTTTCCGATGGCTTCTATTTTGAAGCCATGGCTTACATGACCTGGGTCTAGAACCGGATTCCTCACGGTCCCCTTCCCCGCCAGTCCACACCGTACCAGCATTGGTGCGGTCAGTGAGCTGACCTCTGCCCGGCTCGCGTTTGGGGCTGCGTGGCCATTGTGTGGCTGCCCGCCCCGCAGCAGGGCAACAAGCTCGCCGCCCGTGGACGTCACTGCACCTTCCTTGGTGTCTCTCGTCAGTCCAAGGCTTGGCGGTTCTGGGATCCCTCCCGGCACTAAATCGTCGAGTCCCGGGATGCCCTCTTCTTCGAGGACCTGTTTCCTCACGACCTCATTCGCTCCGGCTCGTCAGTGTCTATCCCGTCGCGTGGGGGAGTGGTGAGTCCGTCCTCCGTCCTACTACTTCCGGGTGACACATCCCTTAGTCCCTCTGAGCCGGCCGTCCCAGTCGCGTTTGCTGGTCCCTCAGGGACAGCAGCCCCAGTCGTGTCCACTGGTCTCTCTGAGCCGGCAGCCCCAGTCGCCTCTATGGGTCCCTCCGGGCCAGCAGTCCCAATCGCGTCCGCTGGTCCCTCCGGGCCGGCAGCCCTAGTCGTGTCCACTGGTCCCTCTAAGCCAGCAGCCCCAATCGCATCCGCAGGTCCCTCCGGGCCAGCAGCCCCAGTTGTGCCCCCTGGTCCCTCCGGGCCGGCAGCCCCAGTTGCGTCCGCTGGTCCCTCCGGGCCGGCAGCCCCAGTCACGTCCGTCGGTCCCTGCGGGCCGGCAACCCCAGTTGCGTCCGGAAGTCCCTCCGGGCCGGCAGCCCCATTCACGTCCGTCGGTCCCTCCGGGCCGGCAGTCCCATTTGCGTCCGTTGGCCCCTCTGGGCCAGTAGCTCACGACGCGCCTGCTGGCCCCTCCGGGCCAGCAGCCCCAATCGCATTCGCCGGCCCCTCCAGGCCAGCAACCCCGTCCCCCTCCATTGGCCCGTCGGACTTAGTGCCATCGCCTGCCCTGCCACACTACACACGTGGCCCAGGCAGCAGCCTCCGACCCAGACCGTCGGTGAGCGCGCAGACCGTCATACTGCGCTCCGTGGCGCCTTGACCCCCCGTGGCCCCACGTGTCTCCTTCACTCCCACGGTCGTGAGTGGGGACCCTGGCACCAAGGCCCTCGGCTTGACCACCTCGGTCATCATTGTAGACATTCACCCGGGCTCTGCACTAGACTACGCCATGCTTCATCATGAGCATCGGTATGCTGTCATGGCTACACTTCCGCGCATCCCACCTGGGGCTCGAGATGCACACGCTCTCTCAGTCCGCTCCACAGCACGCCCGGAGGACCCAGCCACCCTACGTGAGGCACGAGCCTCTCCTGAGGCCACACACTGGGATGCTGCCTGCGCCGATGAGCTCGCCGCTATCCGTCACCACCATGTCTACGACCTTGTCGACCTTCCTCCAGGTCGGAAGGCCATCAACGCCAAGTGTGTCTTTCGGCGCAAGTGGAAGCCCGATGGGTCCTTGGACAAATACAAGGCCCGCCTTACGGCCAAGGGGTTTTCCCAGATTCCTGGGGTCGACTACGACCAGATCTTTGCCCCAGTTGGCCGGTTCTCCACTAGCCGGGCGTTCTTTAGCCTGGTCGCCAAGCATGGGTGGGAGATACATCAGATGGATGTGAGTAACGCCTTTCTCCATGGTTCACTGGAGGGTGAGGAGCTCTTCATGGTGCAGCCCCCAGGCTTCGACAATGGCACCGGGAGAGTCTTCCGACTGCGTAAGGCCCTCTATGGCCTGAAGCAGTCGCCTCGGTGCTAGAACCAAGAAATCAAAAGCACGCTCCTTCATGGCGGACTCCAGTGCAGCACCGCTAACCCCGCACTGTTTGTCAATCCGCGAGGCCAGACCTTCGCCGCTGTTCTGGTTTACGTCGACGATCTCCTCATTACGTCGCCAGTCACGGCTGCCATTCAGCGTGTCAAGGACTTGCTGCACGCCGCCTATCAGATGAAGGATCTCGGATCTGCCCGAGTCTTCCTGGGCATGGAGCTTGAGCATGATCGCTCCCCGGGCGTCCTGCACATCCACCAGGCCGCCTATGTACAGACGCTGTCTACCTGCTTTACGGAGGACCTGCCACTCGTGCAGCATTCTCACCCATGTCAACCGATGGTCAAGTGAATCTAAAGAGTCCTGACCCTGCTATTGTGGGGGAGCCAGTTGATGTGACCACGTACCTACAAGTCATCGGGTCACTGATGTTCCTGGCGGCGACGACGCGCCCAGACATCGCGTTCGCCGTCAACCTCCTGGCCCAGTTTTCTCAGGAGTCGCGTCACCTCCACTACGAGGCCGTGATCCGAGTACTGCGCTATGTCGTCTCGACTCCTCGGCGAGGTCTCATGTTCCGCTGTCAACCGTCTGTTGTCGCAGTGGGCTACACCGACAGTGACTGGGCTGGCAGTCCAGACGGTAAGAGTCGCACTGGCTAGATCTTTCTGATTGGCAGCACAGCTATGTCCTGGCGTAGTGGCAAGCAGGGGTGCATTACACGCAGCTCTGCTGAGGCCGAGTACGTTGCTCTAGGCTCAGGCACATGCAAGAGTGTGTGGTTGCGTCGTCTGTTGTCTGAGTTACGTCAGGCTGTCGCATCCATCACGTTGCATTGTGACAATGAGAGTGCCATGGCCATCGCCGACAATGACAGCGTGCATCCCACACGCACAAAGCACATCAACGTTGAGTATGACTATGTGCGTTCGTTGTTGCATGACGGCAGCATCAGCATCGTCTGGGTTGAGACAGCATGACAGTTGGCTCATTTCTTGACCAAGGCACTGAAGCGCGACTCGTTCAAGAAGGTTGTGAGTTCAGTCGGCATGCGTCCGTGAGTGACTCTCTCTGTCCCTGCTTGCGTTTCTGCTTGGCCTGGGAGAGTTTGGTCGTTGACTGTGTCTTTGCCCGCACATGTGCACTACGCCTGTGAGTCATGGGGGAGTGTTGGTTTTCGTGCATCTCTCATTGTACTCTGTTGTGTCCTCCCGGCTTGTGTACATCGGCGTGCAGATGACTGACGGCGAGACTTGACGCCGCTGGAGTGTCTCTCAGCAGAGCCGACATACGCTGAGGCCCATTCACCCGTCGCTGGAGCCTCCTCCCTTTGGCGATGCGCTCAGCTCCATCGGCANACTGTGTCTCTGCCCGCACATGTGCACTACGCCTGTGAGTCATGGGGGAGTGTTGGTTTTCGTGCATCTCTCATTGTACTCTGTTGTGTCCTCCCGGCTTGTGTACATCGGCGTGCAGATGACTGACGGCGAGACTTGACGCCGCTGGAGTGTCTCTCAGCAGAGCCGACATACGCTGAGGCCCATTCACCCGTCGCTGGAGCCTCCTCCCTTTGGCGATGCGCTCAGCTCCATCGGCAAGCCTCCTCGGTGGTTGGGTCACCGGCGGTCACTGCCACTACAGATGTTGTCTGCATGCACCTAGCGCTGTGTCTGGCTGTGGCATTACATCTGCAGCATCATGAGGTGCCTAGGGTCCATGTCTCCTGCTGTATGACCCTGTTTGGCATCGTTGACTGTCGTAGGCATTGCCTGGGTTCAGGCAGCCATAACTCCTTGTTGTTATTTTCCTAGCTGATTCTGACCGCACGACTGCGTTTGCAGTGTCGGTATTATGGTATGGTCCAGTTTTCAGGTAAAACGGCCGACGCCCGGGTTTTGGGCTGTCGGGCGTCTGGCAGGGCTCACCAAGAAAACCCTGCCTGCCAGAAAATAGGTCTAGCACTATTTTCTGATTGGCTGGTTAGCTGAGTAACAAGTCATACACTAGTGGGGGGGAGATAGAACTTGGAGGGGTCTCCCATTGTTGCTCATTCTTCATTCCTAATCAGTTACTTTCAGTTTTCAGCTGCTTTCTGGCGCTAATACTAGCGCGCGCGTTTCTGAGTAACAAACACAGAGCTTCCAGACTTGGACTCTAGAGCAGCCGACTGAGGGGGCAGCAGACTTAAGCAACGAGCGTGGAAGCCCGCACACTGCATCAACAACGCTGCTGCCCCAACTTGCTGCCTAGGTCTTCCAGCTTTTCTCACGGAAGAGTTATGTAGCAGCTACTTTAAGCTCGCAATGTGTGATGTTGGGCTTCTGTCATTAAGTTGTGCTGCCAGATTCTTCAACCATTTGAAGATGTTGTCTCCATTCACACATCCTTCGTGTGGTCCTTTCATGTGTGCCATGTGACCGTCAACCGCTTGTGGCGTCTTCTCGCATCTATAGGTCATGGGAGAGTGTCGTGTCAGTCTTGGGGACCTCTTGACTTGACGCTACTCCTTGCATGCAATCTATGTTAGTTGATAACTACTTGTACAAGACCAGGCTCACCTAACAAAACCCAACATCCTCGTAGGAGTTTTCTCGATGACGAGCTCTTGGGGTCACTTTCTCTCGATTTGATTGGTTTTGCATCTCTCTTAGCTCAGTTGCATAGGGTGTTTCATTCAACACTTACTGCTCCTTCCAGTTCATGGGTTGGACGACCAATCAGTCCGAACAGGTGTCGGGATCTGACTACTTATTGTTTCTGAGCTGGTCATGTGGTTTACATGGTTAAGTGTGTCAGAGTTGATGCACGGCACGCTTGCCAAGAAGCGAGGGGAAGGAAAATCTCCTATGATCCTCATTGCTCTAACTCTCCTTTGTTTAAACGTATCTTCCCTACCTCTCAACCAAGCTTTGCGCCGTTTTTTGCATTGAGTTTCAAACTGCAGTCATCAGACATTGCCCGTGACCGTAGCGACAGTAGCTGCACCCCCGCCGTACCGCGGTGCCCTAGCGTCAGCCGAGGCAGATGCAGATGATAGGGTGGTAGTACATGACGTGGAGTCTGGTCCCGAAATGGAGGTCATGGTGGAGAATCGCGTGTCATCGAGCCCGACTTCCACGTCCGGGCAGGATCCTGATCTTCTGCAGCAGCAGGTTGCGTCACGAGGAGTGCAGGCCCAGCGTCCTTGGGCGCTGCCACTCGCGGCTCCTACCGGTGGCAGCCCGGCGGTGGCACAGGGGTCCTGTACGGATCGGGATGCCTCTTGCAGACTTTTAGCGGAGTTTGTGCAGCAGGCTCACACGAGCCCGGCGGAGGTTCCAGTGTAGGAGACATGCGTGTCATCGAGGTCGACATCCATGCTGGGACAGGAGCCGGACGTTCTGCAGCAGCAGGTTGCATCAGGAGGAGTACAGGCCCCGCGTCCCTGGTCGGTGCCACTCGCGACTTCGACCGGTGGCAGCCCGGCGGTGGCACAGGAGTCTTGTACGGATGAGGATGCCCCTTATAGACTTCCGGAGACGTTGGTGCACGAGGCTCACACCAGCCTGGCAGCGGTCGCAGTGCATGAGCAGAGTGGACCGGCTGGTCTTTCACAGGTTGAGGCATTCTTGAGAGCAGCATTACTAAGCGATGTCACTGGGGTATGTACTATAGCAGACACAACAGGCTCGACCTTGTCGTCGGCGCTACCTGAGGACCAGCTTCAGCGTCTGGAGTCGCCCATGTTCCCAGAGTCTACGGGTTGTAGTACACATGGCGGAGCAGCGACATACATGATGCATTCAGATGATGATCCTTACTCCATCATTGAGCAGGTGACTGCGACCAGTCCTCTCCGTGAGACGATGCGTGAGCGCCAGCTACGCTTGCTTGTTGCCTTAACTGACATTGGATCAGTCGTCAAGCCGGAGTCATGCACAGCCGTGTCTACTACGCTAGTAGCTGAGGACAGAGGAGAAGATCCGTACACAAAGATGGAGTCACCTTGTCAGCAGGAGTTGAGTTCTGCCCCCTCGGTTTCACCTGTTGGTGACCCTACCGATCACATCGACGCCGAGAGTGGCAGTACCTGCACGGACGACGTTTCCACATGCTCTACGGACTCTGACGACTCCTCCTTCTCCTTCTCTCTCGGCATGCGACCGCTCACTCCTCGCATGACAGACACGAGCTGTGATGTGGATGCGACACCTGCAGCTGCATCCGATGTTCCAGCGTCTCAGCACATTGCGAGCTTGGTTGACCCCCAGGAGGATGCAGCAGCACCAGTTCCATCGTCTTCAGCAGCAGAGATGCAGATGGCGCTGTACTCACGAGTTGTGCAGTCTGCATGTGCAGCANAAGATGGAGTCACCTTGTCAGCAGGAGTTGAGTTCTGCCCCCTCGGTTTCACCTGTTGGTGACCCTACCGATCACATCGACGCCGAGAGTGGCAGTACCTGCACGGACGACGTTTCCACATGCTCTACGGACTCTGACGACTCCTCCTTCTCCTTCTCTCTCGGCATGCGACCGCTCACTCCTCACATGACAGACAAGAGCTGTGATGTGGATGCGACACCTACAGCTGCATCCGATGTTCCAGCGTCTCAGCACATTGCGAGCTTGGTTGACCCTCAAGAGGATGCAGCAGCACCAGTTCCATCATCTTCAGCAGCAGAGATGCAAATGGCGCTGTACTCACAAGTTGTGCAGTCTGCATGTGCAGCATCCAGTGAGGCAGAGTTTATTCTACACCAGGTCGACATGGGCCACCTCGACATGTTCGAGGCAGATTATGCTGATCTGCAGGAGCGTGTAGTCATGCTACAGCGGGAGATGATAGCAGCGCGTGAGCGATTCTCAGAGGAGGGCAACATCACTGCTATCGACAGGAGCCTTCCGCCAGCAGCATCTGGCACACCTAGCTACGAGTATGACGTCCATTGGGGACACTATTATAGGAGAGGTGAGCGTGCCTTCTGCTTCCGCCATCCTCGCTCCTGTCGATCCCATCATCGCTCCTCCTTCTTCTGCTACTGCCGTCACGCACCTTCATCCACCCGACTCACCTGTCCCAACATCATCTTCATCCGCGAGTGGTGATCCGGTTCGTCGCCCCAACTCTCCTCTTCTTGCAGTACACCCTTGTGTCTCAGGGTGTGCTATCCCGTATCGGAGGCCAGCTCCGCCACTTCATCCACGCACGCGTGTTGCTCGCCCATTCCCGTTCCTCCGGAGTACACAGATGCATCGCAGTAGTGCAGAGGCAGGAGAGACTGTGAGTTGGGACCCTTGGCAGTCACGCGAGGACTGGTATACCCCAGGTGATGCAGATTCACGTGAGGAGTCGCAGCTGGAGACACCATTTCGTCTTTGAGGGAGGGAGTCGACTCGCACGTGACAGAGGGAGCTATCTCTGCATGTTGGACATACCACATGACTCATCGCCCAGGATCTGTTGAGCTACGACATCAGCATCTCCATCGAGGACATCGCTACCAGGTTCATCTGCCCAGGGGGAGTGTTGTGTGGACCTCGACCTGACGCGACGTCATGGGAGATGGGGCGAGGTCTATGCTCCGTTGTGAGCATCTACAACATCCCGTATGTAGCTCATGCTGCGTGCGTGAACAGCAGCATGTACATGGTAGCACCCTGTTGGTCGAGACCCGGACACTTGGTGCGTTGTACCAGTGTTACGAGGAGACCATGTGATCGTGTGTCTTGGTGTGTGGCTATACTGTGTGTGGCATGTGCATGCGAGCTGTTGGTCGAGACCCGGACACGTGGTGCGTTGCACCGGTGTTACGAGGAGATCCTCCCATGATCCTGTGTTTGGATGATGATACTGCTGTGTTGGATTGCTCGTAGCGGTCGAGACCCGGGCCCTGGTACCGCCAGTGTCACGAGGAGACCATCTTGTTGCCTGACATGTGTGTGATGGGTATTACACTGGTTTGTGCACATGTGCATCCCTCCTCTCATGGTTGAGACCTAGACACTTGGTAGCATGTGCCAGTGTCTAGGGAGACCTTAGGTGAGTAGCAGAGGTGTGTATGTATGATTGCCTGGTGCATATTGTGGTTTGGCATACATTGTTCCATGCCTTCGTTCATTCGTTCTGGCGTGGACGCCTATGTCAGCCAGGGGGAGTGTTGGTTTTTGTGGCTTCCACCCGTCACGACCGACACTGCTAGTTTACCAATATACCCACATGCGGGGTATATGGCAGAGGAGGGTGTGACGACATGACGGGCCTCCGGACTGCACCGAGACACCTCCAGCAGCTACGACAGCGCCGGCGAGACGCGGTCGATGCGTTCCGGCAGCCATGTGGGCTTGTCAGGAGGTAGGAGAGTTTTCTCGGTGGGTTCAGACCCGCGCACCCGGTTGACTGTACCGGTGCGACGAGGAGACCCGATGGCTGTTGTGGGGCTTCCGATGTTCGGAAAGCCGTCTGTGATGTCTGGACGTTGATTCCGAGATTTTTTGGCACTGCTCATATTTTCTCGGTGGTCGAGACCCGGGCACTTGGAGAGCTGTTCCGGTGCCTCGAGGAGACCACCTTTGTTGCTCTCGTGGTGTATGCAGTGTGTTCTCCTTGTTGAATCATTTGGGTTCAGCAGGGGTGACGGGGCCCGGTGCGGTTAGCTGCCGGCGCCCTTATATAAGCCCGCTAGGGGCTCATTTGTAAACTCTCCTTGTTCTTTTATATTCAGCGTTCTAGACTTCGTCAAATTCTTGCCGTCTTGTATCGCACTCACACACAGAGCTCATGTTCGTTTTTGCATGGGCCTGCATGCCCTTAAATATTTCCAATTCAAAATGCACTCTCTCACTCACAGACCATCGCTAGGATGGTATTTTGTTGGTACATCGGTCGTGGTGACCTCTTGACTTGTCACCATTCACTCGCTGAGGTGCCGGAAGGTCCGACGTCTACGTCGACAGTGTCGACACAATACCATCAGCAGGCGCATTCTCATGTGCTCGCACGAGTTTTCTCGATGACTAGCTCCCGAGAACCATTTTCTCAACCATGTTATTTGTACTAGTGTTGGTTTTTTCACATCTCTCATTGTGCTCTGTTGTGTCCTCCCGGCTTGTGTACATCGGCGTGTAGATGACTGACGGCGAGACTCCACGCTGATGGAGTGTCGTCCGGTGGAGCCGACGCACGCTGAGGTCTTTTCGCAGTTCGCTGGAGCCTCCTCTCTCCGGCGACGCGCTCAGCTCCATCGGCAGGCCTCCTCGGCGGTCGTGCTACCGGCGGTCATTGACACCGCAGTTGCTGCTTGCATGCGTCCAGCGCGTCCCATCGCGTCTGCATCGTCATGCACTGCCTAGGGTCCCAGTTGCATCTTGCATGGCCCTGTTTGGCAACATAAACCATTGTGGGCACTATCTGGGTTTAGGCTGCCATAACTCCTCGCTACTATTTTTCTAGTAGTTTCTGACCGCACGGCTGCGTTCGCAGCGTCGGTATTATGGTATGGTCCAGTTTTCAGGCAAAACGGACGACGCCCGGGTTTTGGGCTGTCGGCTGCCTGGCAGGCCTCACCGAGAAAATCTGCCAGCCTGAACTGAGCTATTTTCTGATTGGCTGATGAACTGAGTAACAAGCTCTACAGAGCTGGGGGGGGGCCTAGAACTTGGAGGGGTCTCCCATTGTTGTTCATTCTTCATTCCTAATCAGTCACTTGCAGTTTTCAGCTGCCTTCTGACGCTAACACTGGCGCGCGAATTTCTGAGTAACAAACCCAGAGCTTCCAGACTTAGACTCTAGAGC
>SZWC01012200.1:34583-47063 GCA_023375785.1 Penium margaritaceum | reverse complement strand
ATACTCGCTGTCAGTCGATGGATGCATGCATGTGACCAGTCGTTGCGTGCGTCTTTTGATTCTGCACGTCTAGGTTCAGACGGCGTAGGATTCTGACATGTGTGCGCAGAGTTACGGCCAAAACAGTGGTTTTGGGCCGGTTTTAGGACAGCTCTTGGACTGCCGCGTGCGACACCCGCCGTGCGCCGCGGCAGGTATTTATGCCCTGGACCTGTCAGTTGTCATTTCTCTCTGCATTTACTAAGCTATTGAAGCTTATGAGACTTTGCGCGTCTCCCTAGCCTGATCCTTGCTGTTTCTTGCACCTGCCTGCTTGCTAGTGCGTCAGCTGACTGGACAGTGTCGCCACGTCAGCAGCAGCAAGGCTAGGAAGCTTCCTAGCAGTTTCTCAGCGGGGTCCCCCCCTTTAGGCTGGAGCGTCCGCGCGACATCCATGTTGGGCGTCCCCAACCTCCTATGGTCGCTGTCCATGAATGCTGCCCTCGGGGAATGTTAGTCACTTTTTCCGTGTTCCAGTGGTACCTCTTGCCACGCGTCGATCTGTACGAGCTGCAAGCTCTCTCCATTACTCGTTGACCACCCCTGTGGGCAACCGAGATTCGGACTCCCACGAATTATGTTCAGGTGCACAACCGGCCCAATGAATGAGGTACTCCATAACAACGCGCGACCGAAGAGTACTCTCTCGGTGCTGGAGTAGGCGAAGGACCTCGTATTGCTGGCGGTGGCTGAACGGTTCCGACTGTCGTGTATGAAGCCAGCAAGCTCACATGAAACACGTCATGTATCTTCATACTCGGCGGAAGTAGCAATCGGTATGCCACCGACCCCATGCGTGCCACAATGGGAAATGACCCAATCCACTTCGGTAGAAGTTTTCTTCCTCCTGGCTACTATAGCTGAAGGTTTTTAGTGCTAAGCAACACTTTGTCACCGATGTCAAATGAGACCTCCCGGCGACCTTTGTCGGCATATGCCTTTTGTCGCTGCCGAGCTGCTTGAAGGTGACCCTTCGCCTCCTGTAACAAGGAGTCGATGCGCTCAGCAAAGGCTTGAGCGGAAGGAACATGCCCTTCTCCACTCCCACTCTTCACTAATGAAGAGGGTACCACTAGATGCCGACCACTGTTCAACACGAATGGTGTGAACTGTGTGGACTCGTTCACCGAGTTGTTCACCGCAAACTCTGCCGGTGCTAGGAATTCGTCCCAATCATGCATGGCAGGGTCCACGTACATGCGGAGCATCATCTCCAGAGTGCGATTCATGCGCTCTGTTTGTCCGTCAGTTTGAGGGTGAAATGCTGTCAACATTTACGACTCACTGCCGTAGTACTCGTGCATCTTTTGCCAGAACTTACAAGCAAGTTTTCGATCTCGATCGGAGATAATGCGCAACGGCAAGCCGTGGTACTTTACAACACCCTCAAAGAAGAGACGAGCGGTCTCCTCTGTATTCACGTCTGTAGGAATGAAGTGTGTCATCTTCGTCAAAAGATGCACAACCACTCGTATTGCATCATGGCCACGGGCCGTGTCCGGAAGACCAGTAATGAAGTCCATGCTGACGCACTCCCATGGAGTCCCAGGAATAGGAAGCTGTTGGAGGAGTCCAGCAGGCTTCTTGTTACTAGCCTTATTTCGAAGACATCGGTCGTATGTCATGCAATACTTACGGACTTCGACACTCCATCGTGGCCACCAATAGTGGTCTGACAGTGCCTGTCCGGTCTTTCGAGGTCCCAGATGACCTGCGACCGGTCGTGGAACTAGGAAATAATCTTTGGTCGAAGGTCTCCCGAGTTTGGCACAACTTGTTCTCCGTGCCAGAAGATTCCTACGGCCTCCGCCAAGCCGTACTTGTCCAGATTTTGAGAGTCTTGAAACCAAGAATCCACACAGTATCCCATCCGGATCCTGATTACAAAACCGTTGTAATGGATAATCTCTCGTGGTGGTTGCCGCAGAGGTGCAGGGGGATCTAGTGATTGTACTGTTGCTGTTGCAATGGCCATAAAACACCCACCGACCTCGGTGATTGCTTTAACTTTCACAGGCTGTCGGCTTAGTGGATCGGCCACATTGATGCGTCCTGGCTCATACTCCCACGTGAACAAGAATTGGCTCAGGTATTCGCTCCAACGCGCCTGTCGTCTTGACAGGTTCGGTTGCATTTAGAAAAACACCAATGGATTATGGTCGGTCACGACAGTCACACCCTCTTCAGCACCCTCAAGGTAGCAACACCACATCTTGAAAACGTGTACTACCGCAAAGAGCTCTTGATCCCCTGTCGTGTATCGCGTTCCCATGGGGATGAGCTTCCGGCTCTCATACGCAACTGGGTGGCCGTTCTGCATGAGGACGGCTCCGAGTCCTATTACCGACACATCATATCGCACCTCCCATGGTTGCGATGGATTCGGAAGAGCTAGGACGGGCGCCGTGGATAGAAGCTCTTTGACTTTGAGAAAAGTGTTATCGCAATCAGATATCCATTCCCAAGACACGTCTTTTCGCGTGAGCCTGGTAGGTTGTTCTACTAACGTCGAATACCCTTGCATAAACCGTCGAAAGTAGTTTGCAAGGCCGAGGTAAGACCGAATCTGCCCAACATTTTCGGGGCGTGGCCGGTCCACAACGGCTTGGACCTTTCGTGGGTCGACACGGATGCCGTCCTTGCCGACGATATGTCCAATGCATTTGAGCTCATATTGTGCAAACTTGCACTTGCTCACTTTTGCATAGAACTTCTGTTCCCAAAGGATTGCGAGAACTTCTTGCATATTTTCTATGTGCTCTTCCATTGATTTGGAAAAAAACCAAGATATTGTCCAGGTAAACCAACTCGAACTGTACGAGTTGCTCGGCAAACGTTCAGTTCATTTCTCCTTGGAAGGTTGCCGGGGCATTTGTAAGCCCAAAGCATAACACTCGGAATTGATAGTGTCCTATGTGCGTTCAAAACGCGGTTTTGGGCACATCATCTTCCGTAATGCAGGTTTGATGGTACCCTTGAGACAAATCCAAGGACGAAAACACTTTTGCGCCTTGGAGTTGGTCAAAAAGGTCCTCAATCTGCGGTAAGGGCAATCGATTTTTCACCGTCAGCTTGTTCAACGCCCGATAATGCACGCACATGCGTAAACCACTGTCCTTTTCATTCACAAAAAGGATCGGCCCACCGTACGGCAAGCTACTGGGCTCGATCCACCCTTTTGCAAGGTACTCTTTGATTTGTCGTTCGACCTCTTGCCTTTCTGCTAGACTAAGGCGATACATGGGTCTGAACGGAGGAGTCGCCTCCAGTTGCCACAGAATTGTGTGGCCCATGTGTCTTTCTGGTGGAAGCCCAGCCGGTGGGTCTTGGAATACATCCGAGAACTCCGCCAATAGGGATTTAATCTCTTGTGGCGTGCCTTCTTTCACATCGTCCTCCACTTTCTGCAACTGAGCCAAGAAGCATTGACAACCTTGTCGAATACGTCTCTTGACTTGCATCGAAGACAAGCTGGCATGGACTTTGAGTCGAGTCGGTGATAATTCCGTATTCTGAATCAGCGTAAAGCTACGTTGTCCCTTTCAAAGCATGAAGCGCCTTGATTCAAAGCACGTCAGAGCTTTGTTTTCATGGAGCCAGGGATCGCCTAGCACCACGTCAAACGGGTCAAGAAGGTTAAGTACCTTCAATGTGACACTCTATGTGTAACCTTGAATACAAACATTTGCCTTACAGGTACAGATCATAGGTACTATACAGTTGTCACCGATGAAAACTGTGCCATCCGATGGCTTGTACTTTAGGCCCACCTGTCGGGTAAAGCTAAGACTAACAAAGGAGTTGTCTCCTCCAGTATCAGCCAGTACGTTCACGGGAGCACGAGCTAGGTGTCCTTTGAACTGCATCGTCATACTACGTCCATTCTTCCGAGTGAACAGGCTTGACGACGGCAAGCCAAGTTTGTGATAAACACGGATTCTATACGACGGGCGTCGCAACTCCCATGATTCACCCACTTCTTGTGAGCACGTGTGAATTCGGCTAGTACCTTCCTGTCTTTAAATGACTGGGTCAAAATCGTCGACTAGAGGTACCGCGAACGTGATTGAGCTCATTGCTTTGAGGGCGTTTTCTTCGATCATTGTGTCACACAACTCTTGCACAGTGGTCGGTGTCGCCACAACTAAGCATGTACAATCATGCATTTTGTCTGGAGATGCAAGGTTTAGTAGGCAATTTCGGTGAGCAAGTGTAGAATGCGGTTCAACAAGAGGAGAGAAAACAATGGAGTAGTTTGAACTCGTCAAAAACTCAAATTTTTTAACATCCTCATCTGAAAACATGAACCCACACTCGTGATCCAGTTTTACCCCTGAGTGGTCCCCACTAACGTCACTCAGGGGTGGGAAAAACCCGCCCCACGGCCTTGTCCGTTGCCACGGCCAGGCCCATTGCCGCGACCGCGACCCTGTCCACGGCCCTGTCCGTGGCCTCCTGTTGCACCATCCTCACGAGGTGCTGCTGCTGCAGCTAACGCCGCGGCCTCTTGTCCACCACCAGCAGCCTCAGGGCACTCAGTCGTAAAGTGACCCGGCTACATGCAGTTGTGGTAGAGCCCTTCGCGGAAGGTTGCGTTGCGACGCTCACGCGCCACCTGCAGCTCGTCATTCTCGCGGCTGCGCTTGTTGTTGGGGCCCTTGTGACCCCAGCCTTCTTGGCTGGAGGGTTTGCGGGCTGCTTGCCCTTGACCCGGCCTCACTGTCGAGCTGACCCACCATCCCCTGCACCGTCCATGCGCATGTCACGACCTTGCTGTGAACGCGAGTTCGGCCGTACATCAGAGTAGTGTTTCGGGTTCGCCGAATACACTTTGCTCATGTAGTCCCGCAACGCCCTCCAGCTTGTCCAAGCTTGGCCAGTGGCTGTCGTGGTGGTATTGTCCTTCACCTTCTCGCTGGCGAGACCATCACGCAAATACTCCAGCAGCATGCACTCTGGGTACTTGAAGGTCTGAGTCCCATCGCTCTCGGTGAAGCTTTTGGCTTCCTCCACGAGTGCGGTGAACTCGCTCAAGTAAGATTCGAGCGAGCTGTCCAACTGCCTGAAGTCCTTGATCTTGTGGAAGGCGCGCTGCGCCTCCTCACATTGGTTTCACTTCTTATGCATGATCGCGTAGAAGGCCTCCCATGGCATGGGTTGCCATTCGAGGTGCGGCTGCTGTGCAGCCCACTCCTTGACCACATGCTTGAAGAGTTTGTCTTCAATTTGCGTTGTGGCAAGGTTGCCCCACTGGCTGAGTGGAGCCTTGTGGACACGTAGAACGTGCTCCATGCGATTCAGCCAGTGGGTCAGCTTCACGCCCTTTCGAAAGATCTCCACTATGGAGGAAGGACGTGTTCATGACCGACCTCAAAGTCGTCGAGGTAGGCAAGTTGTCGCTGCCACCGGCAGTGGCACCTGCAGTTGCGACACGCTACACTTGCTGCTGCATTCGCACTTCGGTCACGCTCTGCAATGCCTTGTCGAGGTCGTTGCATCGACGGCTTGCCTCATGGGCAGTCAGGCGCTGCAGCTGGCGATCACGGTCGAGGTCCGTGATGCTCTGCCTGACGTGGGCAAGCAGGTTGGCAAACACAAACTTGAGCTCTGATGTTGTTAGAGCATCAGCAATAGCCTCCAGTGCCTCGCGTTGTATGTGCACCCTTACCCAGTGCAGGAGGGTACGGTTCACGTACACGCCTCCAAGGAGTCCCACCTTTCAGAGGAGACGGTTGTCAGCGACGACGCTCGAGTGGGCGATGCCCTGCCCCATTGCGGCCACATTGTAGGAAGGGGGGTCCGCCCCCATTCCTCCGAGTGGTGCCGTATCTCCACCGTCGGTGGTGATCTTGAGTCGGCCTACCGCCTCAGTAGGAAACTCCGCGAGCCTACAACGGTCATCGCGGATTGCCTTTGCGACGATGTTTTCCGGCTCGTTCTCGCAGGAGCTTCCCATGTGGCTGCTTTCAGTGCCCTTGCTGCTCTTGGCAGTCTCGCTGCCGTCGGCAGCTTCAGGCGATGCAGCGGGCACCTTACCCTTCTCGAAGAATCGGCTCGAGTTTGCCGCATAACGATGAGGATGGTCGCGATCCTCATCGCCTTCACCATCATCGGCGTCGTGCTCTTCGTCAGGGTCCCCCTCTAGGAGATCCTCCTCCATCGGGTCGTCCATCTCGTGGAGGTCGCGTCGACGTGCTCGTCGAGCAACGTTTCGGCCTCCGCACGCTTCTCGGAATCGACGAGGTTGGCGTCGGTTGCCTTCGGCGGTACGGTTGCCTTTGGCGGTATGGTTGCCTTTGGGTTGGCAACCGTGCTCGCGGCGGCGGCTCCCAAAATTTGGAGTCCGCCGAGAGCTCGTGGTGAGGCCGTCACCACCTTGCCCTTGTTGGTCTTGGACGGTCTTGCACTTGCTATCTCGTCACCCGTACAACTAGCACTTGAAGTGTCGTGAGGATCACCCAACAACGTTAAGGAGGAATCGCCTCCCACAAACCCCTTGCTCTCACAATCGGTGAGGTAATTATAAACTAATTCTCTATGTTCCTAGGCCGCCACGTTGGCACAAGGTTGTGGGTTTTGAAACTAGTCCTCGTAAGCCGTGACTCACGACACTTGGAAGCGACTAGGATCTAGGAAAACAGAAAGTAACAATACAAGGGAATAACAAGAAGTGTGAGCACTGCTCACCAAACGATGACAAAGAGCAAGAAAACAAGCAAGTACAAAGCCAAGAAGGAAAAGAATACTTTTCTTCTTGTTTTCTTGTCTTCTTGTCTTCTGGTCTTCCTTGGTCTCTTCTTGCGTATTCTTGGCACACCTTGCCCCCCCTTGGAGGCGCCTTTCTTGTGCTCCCTGGCAATGTGGCGGCCTCCAAAAATTCTCCAAGTAGCGCTTCTCTCCTTTTTCTTTTTCTCTCAGGCCGTGAGAGTCTCTGGCATTGGAGAAAGGCGTTGTCCCAATTTTTGGTTGAAGAGGAGAGGAAGGAGCCTTGAGAAGAGGGGAAAAGTAAGTGATTTTGGGGGTGGGTACTCCCTATGTAGCGCGCTGCCGGTCCGACGCGACTCACACGAGTTTCTGGCCTGTGGGTGGACGAACGGGATGGCTTGAGGGTCGAAGACCCTCAAGCACCGCGGTTTTGGCCTAGTTGGCCAAGGATTCCGTCCAATCTGTTACATTGGTATCAGAACACCGGGGTTCGAGTCCGACGTGCGGACGCCGAGGGCGGCTCACTCCTATCGGGGGGGAATGTAGCTTGCGACCGGTCCGACGTGCCTCGCACGGGGTCCCTGGCCTGTGGGCGGGGCGGACGGGATGGCTTGGGGGTCGGAGACCCTCAAGCACCGCGGTTTTGGCCTAGTTGGCCAAGGATCCCGTCCGTTCCGCTACACCCTATCCCGTCCCAAACGTTTTCCCCTAGCCCACTGGGATGGAGAAGAGAATGTGGAGAAGAAGCCCCACAAAACAAAGCTCTTCTCTAGCTTCCTAATGCACGTTACGGTGCTTCAAATGGTGAAGTGTAGATGTCGTAGTCTCTTGAGGCATCTTGCTGCTGCTTGCAGCTGCCGGCAGCGTTCTATCTATGTCGTAGGCGCCGTTTCCGTCAAACTCTTGGTCGCGGGGGTCGTTTGGCTCTGAGAACCACTGTAACGGGTCGAGTCTCTAGCTCCTGCTCTGCAGTCGTTGTCTGAGTTCGCAGAATGGCGTTCTCAGTTCGCATCCGGGGTTTACCCCCTTCGCAGGACTGAGGGGCAATCGTCATCAACGACCTAGAGCAAGGAGACTCGAATATCTCGAGTCTCCGGAGGCCCATTTCCGTTTTTAACCCTACCACTGATTTTGGGACCCAAACCGGGGGTTTTTACCTCCAAGTCGTGTGTTCGCACAAGTTATTTTGTTTATTTTATGTCGAAGATCGTCGCAAACAAACTTCGATTTGCGTTTCGCCGTTTTGGCGCAAAATCGTCGAGTGCATGGCACGCAGGTGATTTCGAGCCAGTTCTCTCGTCCTCACCCTCGCTCCCCCTATCCCCCGTCCTTGCTTGCTCGTTTGCAATGAGGGCGAGGGGGGGCGAGGGTACGAGGCCACGAGGCCTTGCCCTCGAGGCCCTCGTGGCCCCCCAGCCGCCGATTGGACTGAGGCCGCGATCGGCGGCTGGCGGCTGGCCGGCCGGTGGCCGGCCAGTCGCTTGGCCGGCCACTGGCCGTCCAGCCGGCTGGCAGCAAGCTGGCCGGTGGCCAGCAAAATGCTGGCCGCCGGCCAGTCCTCGCTGACGCGAGGGGTGGTGCGCAACCACCCCTCGCTTCAGCGAGGAGGGAGGGCCAAACCGGCCCTCCTGCTACAACATGGGAGTAATTCGTAATCGTCAATGTGCTTCAATGACAAGTGTCGAAGCTATCAAGCACATACAAGTGTGGGAACAGTTGTGAGGTATACTTGAGTCTTTGATGCGTAATTCACATGACTCGTGTGAAGCCACATTGTTAGTGGCTGATTCAAGAAACTCTGATTGTATGCAAGGGGTGTCAACAACACG
The DNA here is from genome assembly GCA_023375785.1 of Penium margaritaceum. Taxonomy (NCBI): domain Eukaryota; kingdom Viridiplantae; phylum Streptophyta; class Zygnematophyceae; order Desmidiales; family Peniaceae; genus Penium; species Penium margaritaceum. The sequence continues at coordinate 38,490 of SZWC01012200.1, read as the reverse complement.
AAGGTGTCTTTATAGCAATCAAGCACTGTCCAGAACTCAACCAAAAAGAATCAAATAGATGAAACTTTAGATTTCTGGGTTACAACGTATATCTTATTGTAATCCGTTCTACATCCACTTTTTTGTACCTACTTCTCTCTTCCGGCTGTACCACCTCCTCCACCTTTGGGAACTCGACTAAAAATGCAAGACTCACCCCTCCATTGGACTAGGTTCTCACACGAAATCTAATCTTCACAGTTCGGTTTACAAACAAAGAGGATCTAAAACAGATGGTGCATTGGCGCATCCCACTCGGCGGATGCATAAATGAAAGAAGTTTGAGGGCGGGATTGAATACCGCTCTCTTCGCATGTCAAGTCACTCTGTAATGACACGAACGAGCAAGAAAAATCTCTACATCTGGAGGTGTCTCTCGATTTTCCTTGACATGGATCAAGAGTGACCATCAATTGCACAGTAGATCGATCTTGAACATTGCTTAATCCAACGTGACGTTGGATAGAGTCATCAAACATGACCTCCAACATAGCTTGCAATACATGAAGCCATCCAGCGTCACACAGGACCCGGCGTTTGCAAGTTTTCCATGGACACCGGACAGGTTCCCAACACATTTCGTTCAAGTAACTAGATCAAATCCGACAAGGAACGACACCCACTCATTGGACAAAAAAGAACAAGGAAGTCTTTTGTAGCGTGGCAGTGCCACGCCGACCGGTCAAAGGAGCCACGTGGCTCGAGCGGGGTCACCTAGGATTGTGGTCGGTGAGACGGGATGGCTTGAGGGTCGGAGACCCTCAAGCACCGTGGTTTTGGCCTAGTTGGCCAAGGATTCCATCGAATCTGTTTCATCTTTGAACCCTCCTTAAATCACATGCAACAGTAGTACAAGATTAACATTAGCCAAGTTCAACCCAAAATTAAATTTGGGCATTAAAATGGGTACTTTACATCATTGAGTGACAAAACGATGTGAATCATATTTTTAAATACAAAACAACATAAAGCTATGATTTGGAAAATTCACAAACCGAGTCAATCTCATAACGTGTTGCATACATGCACAAAATTGCCTCTTTCGACATTATTCTGACATTTTATCCTCAACATGTCTATTTAATTCAACTTTCTTATGTATCCTCTGAGTTACGTCATGGGTTTTATGTGTTCAATTCACTTCGTAACCCATGCACGCCTTGCGTGCAGCTTCACACCCTTGTTATGCCTTCATTTTCTGAAAAAGGTGGAACATGTTGAAATCTTTCAGGTGGGAACACCAAAGAGCTAGGTAGTTGACAAAAAACCCGAAGCCAATCGTCGTAGAAAATCAAGAACTTGCCGTGGAGTGGGACATTAATGTAGTGAGAAAAAACCCCACCAGCCGAGGTTAGGGACCTATCTACTTCTAGGACGTGGCACTTCCCCCTTTTAACTTCTATGTCCCCGCACATGATGAGACATTGGTTAGTACAGGTTAAAACAGGTGTGAATGAAATGGCGATGTCTCTCAAATCCTAGTGCTCCAAGCTATCAAGCGACATGTCGCTCAATAACTGGGAGTGTCACGGAGCATCTTGTGTCCTGAGATGCTCCGTGATATTGCCCCATCGTCAACGTCCGGATATCCTCGAGGACATAGTCCATATCTTGGTCTACTCAAAGAAAAGGTGGGGTGTGTACCTCACCATCGATTGATTTCTCACTAGGGCCCTCGCAGAGTTCAAGTTGGCTGACATGGGAAATTGGGTGGATATCTAAGCTATTAAATGAATGACCCCCTTAGCAACTTTATGAGTATGTTCTGAGAGACACGACACAACAGGGTGGTGCTGACAAAGTTGGAGAGACAGCAAAGGTATGCTTGAAAGCGTGAAGAATCAGTTAAAAGAGGATTTTGAGAGGAGGACTTTGGGGATATACGATTTCTCATATGTGCCAATGGAAATGCCTTAGTACGAAGGATTGGTAAGACAATTGGAACAACCCAAATGCAAATAAAAAAAAGCCAGCAGGAACCCCACAGCCATGCGAGTTGCTTGGCTTTTGGAATGACAAACCAAAAGAAAACATACATGCAAAGACAAAATCTTGATGCAATTGAGCCAAGAACAGGCAAGGTCTGCAACATTAAGAAAATGGTCTCAAGGAAGTGGTCACTGAGAAGTCTCGGGTTAGCATGCAAGGATACGCGAGTTGAGGCTGATGATGTCAAGGTAGCTATCCAGTGACATGATGTCTTTAAAATAGAGTGGTGAAAAGTATAGAGGTCACCATGACTGACATGGGAACAATCCCACATCACGCATTGACGGTAGCCATCTTAAACAACCAAGGGTTACAGGTTGGCGGTGATGAGAGAAGTGGACCACAAAGAGCTTTGTACAAACTTCCTATCAGAAGAGTCCTAAGACAAGAGTTCAATACAAATCGAGTAGAAAGCTTTAAATTGCCCTTACAAAGCACTTTGTGACAAAGTCTTCTTGCTACTATTGTGTGTCCGCACCAAAAAAAAAAACATCCTCACTTGCTGTATGCTCTCACATATAATTATGCATGTGTGACACTACCATCATGGTCGGCAATGTGGCACGTACTCGCATTCTTAGACAAAATTGTAATGGGATGGCAAGGCAAAGCTTCTGCATCAGCTTGCACAGTCAAAATATTCCATAAACCAACGGCTCAAGGAAATTTAATTAACCTTTTACGACTCCATACTTTGTAATCCTGCTTCCCACTCCTATGTGAGATGGTACTGTCACCAATAAGGAATATATAGGCTAAAACATTCTATGCATCATAAGTGTAATCATTGTCACAACACCCAAAAACCATAGAGGATGACATGTTGAGGCACAAATCCAAGGGTGGAATGGACAAAAGTTATCAAACAACTCTCTGCATAACATTCAGATGGAGCTGACACATACGTGAGAATTACGAAAATGAGTTCACAACAAAGACAATGTATATGTGAGTCATTGTCTCTAGGAACATCATGGACCCAATGACTCACATGTCCATCATCACATCAAGAAACGCCCATAGATTGATTGGGTTAACTCAAATGAAAAGGCTCTTCGAGCGAAGTGTCAAAGCATAGATGTAGAGGAGACTATGCCTAATATGTCGGCACACCATCTCAAACTTTCATGCTGTAACAACGTGCAACACACAATGACGTTGCTCTTGTTAGAATCTCAATACCTAGGAAAAGCACAAGATGGACCAATACATGTTTTTACAGAAACAAAAGAAGGTCATTTACAGCCTGGAGTGCCTGAATGTTCAGAGACGCAATAAGTGTATCATCCATACAAACCGAGATAATGAAAATGGGTACAAAGGGAGCACTCAAGAAAAAGGCTTGGATGATTGGGATACGATGATACCATCCACGCTCCAAATTTCATCGATATCTCGAGGTTCAAACAATAGAGTAACAAGTTTACTTTGTAAAATGTCATCTTGTCTATTCCGTTATCAGACTCTTGAGGTTTTACCAGATGTAACTCCTCTCCGATGTTTCCATGTAAAATCAATTATTGATGTCCATTCCGTGAGGCTGTAAGCGTTTTTCGTCTTTAGCACAGCAACTTTATGCACATTGTTTGGCTCAAATAGATGTGTTGTGGACCACCTCCCAACAAGTGTGGTGGCAAGCAAGGTAGCTCACATGACTCCACTAGACGTATCAATTGCAACATCATGGTGAAACTCATGAATGACCATGGAGTATCCGAGCACAACAACAGGCCGCTAGGACTATCTCTCTATCCCTCTCTCTCTCTCTCTCTCTCTCTCTCTCTCTCTCTCTCTCTCTCTATCTCTCTCTCTCTCTCTCTCTCTCTCTCTCCCCTCTCACTCCCTCCTCCCTCCCTCTCTCTCTCCCTCTCTCTCTCAC
>SZWC01012199.1:42661-73351 GCA_023375785.1 Penium margaritaceum | reverse complement strand
TGCAGGCGGAGGACTCCGACAGTGAGGATGACGGTGAGCTGGTGCCAGACATTGAGGAGGAGGAAGAGGAGGAAGCAGATGGAGAAGCAGAGAGTGAGGATGATGAGATGGAGGAAGAAGAGGTGTACGTGGAAGGAGAGGAGGATGAGGAGGGAGGTGGAGGAGAGGCGCAAACCAAGGAGCAGCAGCCACGCCACACTGGGCTGGCCGAGGATGCTCCGTCCTACGCACGTCCAGTGTGCACTCGGGCCATGGTGGAGGAAGACGATGCAGCTGCCAATGCAGGCGATCCAGTTGGCAATTCTGGCGGTGCTGATGATGCTGATGGCAATGCAAGCTGTGCTGGCGATGATGCTGGCAATGATGCTGCTGGCGATGCTGATTATGCAGGCAATGATGCTGCTGGCAATGCTGATGGCGATGATGCTGCTGACGATGCTGCTGACGCTTCTGCGGCTGCTGAAGATGCTGCTGCTGACGCTGCTGACTCTGCTGATGCTTCTGAAGACGCGGCTGAAGATGCTGCTGGCAATGGTGCTGGGGCTGGTGCTGCTACTGCCAGTAATGTTCCTCTTGCAGTTGCAGGTACACGTGATGTTGGTGCACGTACCAGCAGCCGCAAAGCAGCAGGTCGGAAGGGAGCTGTTGGTGGAAGAGGTGTTGCAGGTGGCAAAGGCGCAGCAGGTGGCAAGGGCCCTGATGGTGGCAAGGGCGCTACTGGTGGCAAGGGCCAGGCAGCTGGCAAGGGCCCTGCAAGTGGCAAGGGCGCTGCAGGTGGCAAGGGCCCTGCTAGTGGAAAAAAAGGGACTTCCATGTCCTCTACCAAGGCTGTTGCCATTGGCACCAGCCAGGCTGTTGCCAATGGCAACAAGGGCAGCAAGCGCCTTCGGGAGCGGTAGCCTGCTGGGGGGAGTACTAGGTGGGGATAGGGGAACTCTGTGTCCTTGGGAACTCTGTCCATGATACATTGAAATCTTGTGACGTCTCAACATGCTGCTATTTCTTTAACCCTGCATCTGAATGCATGCTTTGTCGGAGTACAGAAGTACACGGAACACATGGAATGAATGCGTAGAAACCAGTGACTTTGTGTAACATACACATGAAATGTGCGCATTCACTGGGTACAATGGCACANACTTCCATGTCCTCTACCAAGGCTGTTGCCATTGGCACCAGCCAGGCTGTTGCCAATGGCAACAAGGGCAGCAAGCGCCTTCGGGAGCGGTAGCCTGCTGGGGGGAGTACTAGGTGGGGATAGGGGAACTCTGTGTCCTTGGGAACTCTGTCCATGATACATTGAAATCTTGTGACGTCTCAACATGCTGCTATTTCTTTAACCCTGCATCTGAATGCATGCTTTGTCGGAGTACAGAAGTACACGGAACACATGGAATGAATGCGTAGAAACCAATGACTTTGTGTAACATACACATGAAATGTGCGCATTCACTGGGTACAATGGCACAAGAGATTGTGTGTTAGTTTAGTCTGTGCGTCGGATACATGCAATTTCAAAAGGTACAGTATAGATTCTGATTGTGAAATGTCTGATGTAAGGGCCCACAAGCATGCTATGCATGCCATCACCATGTATGGTGATGTATTATATGACCACAATGAAACTGCTGCATGCAAAATGTGGTTCACTATTTGTGTTAATGCTCCTAAAGAGATAACTGTAGTGCAAGTTTCAGTGTCCCTCACAAACCCCTGCCAGGGTGGCCGGGGTGGCGTTGTGCCTGAAGATCACAACGATGTGCCGAGGTGCACATCGTTGTGCCAGGGTGCGATGTTGGCAGAACAACACTGCCTGCAGCACTACAAGAAGAAGGAGAAGACCTTCCCCACCCTCTTCCTTGCAGCAATGGACTTGTTCGCAGTCTCGGTGACGTCATCACGGACTTCCGCCATTCACTGGACCACTTGACCGTGGAAAACCTCCTCACGATGAAGTCGTGGATCAACGAGAGGAGTCTCCTCGAGTTCCCCATCGACCGCCACGGCAATGCTGCCCCCGAACTGAGAGAGGAGGAGGAACGAGTCAACGAGCTGCGACAGAAGGAGACGGCCAGATTGGTGGGAGAGGCTGCTGAGGAGTTGGAGGGATTGCGGCTGTTTGACACGGGGGAGGAGGATGAGGGGATCGGTACGGGGGGGGGCATGGTGATGACGACGATGATGAGGACGATGGTGACGACTGATAGACTAGCATAGCACCGTGATGGTTGTCATGCTTTGCAATGTTATGTTTCAAAGTCAGCTGCTTTCCTTTCTAACGTTGTGTTTCAGACTTGTCTTCAATTTCATTGATTTCTCATGTTCCATATTTGCATGTCAATGTGAAGTATGCCAGGTACATGGTACTTATGTGATTCAGACTTGCTTGGCAATGTTGTGGTCATCATGCTGAAGATATTGTGATGGTTCAGAATGAAACACACCACATTACATGCTGTTGCAAACAGTTAATGAAGAATCAGTTGTATGCCTTGACATGAAGTAAGAGACCTTTGCAATGCAGATGGATTTATGCTTTAGACATCCAGTGAGACAGTTGTCTTGAATTGAGATGTTCCCTCATATTTCTGTGACTGTAAGTGGAGGTAGTCTAACATTTGGTGTACCACCAAATGGCATGGGGCAAAAAATACATGTAGGTAAATTTCATGCGTGACTTTTACATGATGTCATTGATTTTGGTGGCAAACCCTGAAATTTTCATCGCGATTCTGAATCGCGATGGAATCGCGCTTATGGAACAGGAATCTCGGTTCTGATTCTGGGCTGGAATCGGAATCAAGGTTCCGGTTCATTTCTGAGAATCGCAATTCCAAACCGGTGTAAACCCTTACTCAAAGGGGCTAGCGGAGGCGCACGAGGCTGGTGGCCTGGAGGAACCAGCGGACATGGACAGGGCTGCCGCTTTGGAGGGGCCAGCGGACACAACAGGGGCTACCGGCCCGGAGGGACCACCGGGCGAGATCAAGGCCACCGGCCCGGAGGGACAAGTGGATGCGACTGGGGCCGCCTACTTGATGGGATCAACGGATGAGACCGAGGCTGCCAGAGGCTGCCCAAAGGGACCAGTATACAAGACCGTGGCTACCGGCCAGGAGGGACTAGCGGAGTTTATGCACAAAATTTATGCACAAAGTTTCTTCACAAAAATTAAACACAAAGTTTATGCGCAATTTTTATGCGGAGCTTATGCACAAAGTTTATGCACAAAGTTTCTGCACAAAGTTTATGCACAAAGTTTATGCACAAAGTTTATGCACAACGTTTGTGCAAAACGTTTATGCACAAAGTTTATGCACAAATTTTATGCACAAAGTTTCTGCACAAAATTTATGCACAAAGTTTATGTACAAAGTTTATGCACAAAGGTTATGCACCAGGTTTATGCACAAAGTTTATTCACAACGTTTCTGCACAAAGTTTGTGCACAAAATTTATTCACAACGTTTGTGCACAAAGTTTATGCAGAAATTTTATGCACAAAATTGATGCAAAACGTTTATGCACAACGTTTATGCACAAAGTCTATGCACAACGTTTGTGCACTAAGTTTATGCACAAAGTTTATGCACAAAGTTTATGCACAACATTTATGCACAAAGTTTATGCACAAAGTTTATGCACAAAGTTTATGCAAAACATTTATGCACAAAGTTTATGCACAAAGTTATTGCACAAAGTTTATGCACAACGTTTATACACAAAGTTTATGCACAACGTTTATGCACAAAGTTTATGCAAAGTTTATGCACAAAGTTTATGCACAACGTTTATGCGCAAAGTTTATGCATCGTTATGCACAAAGTTTATGCACAAGCGTTTTGCAAAAAGTTTATGCACAACGTTTATGCACAAAGTTTTTGCACAGAGTTTACGCACAAAGTTTATGCCCAAAGTTTATGCACAAAGCCTATGCAAAAAGTTTCTACACAAAGTTTATGCACAAAGTTTATGCACAAATTTTATGCAAAACGTTTATGCACAACGTTTCTGCAAAACGTTTATGCACAAAGTTTATGCACAATATTTATGCACAAAGTTTATGCACAACGTTTGTGCACAAAGTTTATGCAAAACGTTTGTGCGTAAAGTTTATGCAAAAAGTTTATGCAAAATGTTTATGCACAAAGTTTATGCACAAATGTTATGCACAAAGTTTTTGCACAAAGCTTATGCACAATATTTATGCACAAAGTTTATGCACAAAGTTTATGCACAGAGTTTAAGCACAAATTTTATGCACAATGTTTATGCACAAAGTTTATGCACGAAGTGTATGCACAGAGTTTATGCACAAAGCATCTGCACAAAGTTTCTGCACAAAATTTCTGCACAAAGTTTATGCACAACGTTTATGCACAAAGTTTATGCACCAAGTTTATGCACAAAGTTTATGCACAAAGTTTATGCACAAAGTTTATGCACAACGTTTATGCACAATGTTTATGCTTAAAGTTTATGCTTAAAGTTTATGCACAAATTTTATGCACAAAGTTTATGCAAAACGTTTATGCACAAAGTTTATGCACAAAGGTTTTGCACAGAGCTTATGCACAATGTTCATACACAAAGTTTATGCACAAAGTTTATGCACAAAGTTATGAACCAAGTTTATGCACAAATTTTAGGGACAGATTTTGTGCACAAAGTTGCTGTACAAAGTTTATGGACAAATTTTATGCACAAATTTTTTGCACAAAGTTCATGGACAAAGTTTATGCAAAACGTTTCTGCACAACATTTATGGATAAAGTTTGTGCACAAAGTTTATGCACAACATTTTTGCACAAATTTTATGCACAACGTTTATGCACAGAGTTTATGCACAAAGTTTATGCACACGGTTTATGCACAAAGTTTATGCACAAAGTTTCTGCACAAACTTTATGCACAAAATTTATGAACAAAGTTTATGCACAAAGTGTCTGCACAAAGTTGATGCACAAAGTTTATGCACAACGTTTATGCACAAAGTTTATGCACAACGTTTATGCACAACGTTTATGCACAAATTTTCTGCACAAAGTTTCTGCACAAAGTTTTTGGACAAAGTTTATGCACAAAGTTTATGCACAACGTTTATGCACAAATTTTATGCACAATATTTATGCACAAAGTTTATGCACAACGTCTGTGCACAAAGTTTATGCACAAAGTTAATGCACAAAGTTTATGCACAAAGTTTATGCAAAACGTTTATGCACAATGTTTATGCAGAAAGTTTATGCACAAAGTTTATTCAGAAATTTTATGCACAAAGTTTATGCACAAAGTTTATGCACAAAGTTTATGCACAAAGATTATGCACATAGTTTCTGCACAAAGTATCTACACAAAGTATATGCACAAATTTTATGCACAAAGTTTATGCACAATATTTATGCACAAAGTTTGTGCACAAAGTTTATGCACAACGTTTGTGCACAAAGTTTATGCACAAAGTTTATGCACAAAGTTTATGCACAAAGTTTATGCACAGAGTTTATGCACAAAGTTAATGCACAAAGTTTATGCACAAAGTTTATGCAAAACGTTTATGCACAAAGTTAATGCACAATGTTTATGCACAAAGTTTATGCACAAAGTTTATGAACAAAGTTTATGCACAAAGTTTATGCACAAATTTTATGAACAAAGTTTATGCACAAAGTATATGCACAACGTTTATGCACAGAGTTGATGCACAAAGTTTATACACAACGTTTATGCACAAAGTTTATGCACAATGTTTATGCACAAAGTTTATGCGCAAAGATTATGCACAAAGTTGATGCAGAAAGTTGATGCACAAATTGTATGCACAAAGTTGATGCACAAAGCTTATGCACAAATATTATGCACAAAGTTTATGCACAAAGTTCATGCACAAAATTTATGCACAAAGCTTATGCACAACGTTTATGCACAAATTTTATGTACAAAGCTTATGCACAAAGTTTATGCACAAAGTTTATGCACAAATCTTATGCACAATGTTTATGCACAAAGTTAATGGACAAAGTTTATGCACAAAGTTTATGCACAACGTTTATGCACAAAGTTTATGCACAAAGTTTATGCACAAATCTTATGCACAATGTTTATGCACAAAGTTAATGGACAAAGTTTATGCACAAAGTTTATGCACAACGTTTATGCACAAAGTTTATGCACAAAGTTTCTGCACAAAGTTTATGCACAAAGTTGATGCACAAAGTTTATGCACAAAGCTTATGCACAAAATTTATGCACAAAATTTATGCACAACGTTTATGCACAAAGTTTATGCAAAATATTTATGCACAACGTTTATTCACAAAGTTCATGCACAAAGTTATGGACAAATTTTATGCACAAAGTTTCTGCACAAAGTTTATGCACAAAGAATATGCACAAAGTTTATGCACAAATTTTCTACACAAAGTTTATGCACAAAGCTTATGCAAAAGCTTTATGCACAAAGTTTATGCACAATATTTATGCACAAAGTTTGTGCACAAAGTTTATGCACAACGTTTGTGCACAAAGTGTATGCACAAAATTTATGCACAGAGTTTATGCACAAAGTTTATGCAAAACGTTTATGCACAAAGTTTATGCAGAAATTTTATGCACAAAGTTTATTCAGAAAGTTAATGCACAAAGTTTATGCACAAAGTGTATGCACAAAGTATATGCCCAAAGATTATGCACATAGTTTATACAAAACGTTTCTACACAAAGGTTATGCACAAAGTTTATGCACAAAGTTTGTGCACAAAGTTTATGCACAATGTTTGTGCACAAAGTTTATGCACGAAGGTTATGCACAAAGTTAATGCACAAAGTTAATGCACAAAGGTTATGCACAAATTTTATGCACAAAGTTTATGCACAAAGTTCATTCACAAAGTTTATGCACAACGTTTATGCACAAATTTTGTGCACAAAGTTTATGCACAAAGTTTATGCACAACGTTTATGCACAAAGTTTATGCACAAAGTTTATGCACAATGTTTATGCACAAACTTTATGCACAACGTTTATGCACAAAGTATATGCACAAAGTTTATGCACAGAGTTTATGCACAAAGTTTATACACAATGTTTATGAAAAAAAGTTTATACACAAAGTTTATGCACAAAATTTATGCACAAAGTTGATGCACAAAGCGTATGCACAAAGTTGATGTACAAAGCTTATGCAGAAAGTTTATGCACAAATTATATGCCCAATGTTTATGCACAAAGTTAATGCACAAATTTCATGCACAAAGTTTATGCACAAAGTTTATGCGCAATGTTTATGCACAAAGTTTATGCACAAAGTTTATGCACAAAGTTTATGCACAATGTTTATGCACAATATATTGCACAACGTTTGTGCACAACGTTTATGCACAAAGTTGATGCACAAAGTTTATGCACAAAGTTTATGCACAAAGTTAATGCACAAAGTTTATGCACAAAGTTTATGCACAAAGTTTATGTACAAAGTTTTTGCACAAAGAATATTCACAAAGTTTACGCACAACTTTTCTGCACAAAGTTTATGCACAAATTTTATGCACAACGTTTATGCACAATGTTTATGCACTAAGTTTATGCACAAAGGTTATGCAAAATATTTATGCACAAAGTTTGTGCACAAAGTTTATGCACAACGTTTGTGCACAATGTTTATGCACAATGTTTATGCACAATGTTTATGCACAACGTTTATGCACAAAGTTTATGCACAAATTGTATGCACAAAGTTTATGCACAAAGTTTGTACAGAAAGTTTATGCAAAACGTTTATGCACAAAGTTTATGCACAAAGTTTATGCACAAAGTTTATGCACAAAGTTTATGCACAATGTTTATGTACAAAGTTTATGCACAAAGTTTGTGCACACAGTTTATGCACAAATTTTATGCACAAATTTCCTGCAAAACGTTTATGCACAAAGTTTATGCACAAAGTTTCTGCACAAATTTTCTGCACAAAGTTTATGCACAAAGTGTATGCACAACGTTTATGCACAAAGTTTATGCACAAAGTTTCTGCACAAATTTTCTGCACAAAGTTTATGCACAAAGTGTATGCACAACGTTTATGCACATGGTTTATGCACAAATTTTATTTACAAAGTTTATGCACAAAGTCTATGCACAAAGTTTATCCACAACGTTTATGCACAAAGTTTATGCACAAAGAGTCTACACAAAGTTTCTGCACAAAATTTAACGCACAAAGTTTATGCACAACGTTTATCCACATACTTTATGCAAAACGTTTATGCACAAAGTTTGTGCACAAAATTTATGCATGTCGTTTATGCACAAAGATTATGCGCAACGTTTATGCACAAATTTGATGTACAAAGTTTATGCACAAAGTGTATGCACAAAGTTTATGCACAAATTTTATGCACAAAGATTATGCACAAATTTTATGCACAAAGTTTATGCACAACGTTTATGCACAAAGTTTCTACACAAATTTCTTGCACAAAGTTTCTGCACAACGTTTATGCACAAAGATTGTGTACAAAGTTTCTGCACAAAGTCCATGCACAACGTTTATGCACAAAGTTTATGCACAAAGTTTCTGCACAAAAGTTATGCACAAAGTTTATGCACAAAGTTTATGCAGAAAGTTTATGCACAAAGTTTATGCACAACGGTTATGCACAACGTTTATGCACAAATATTATGCACAATATGTATGCACAAAGTTTGTGCACAAAGTTCATGCAAAACGTTTATGGACAAAGTTCCTGCACAAAGATAATGCACATAGTTTATGCACAAAGTTTCTACACAAAGTTTATGCACAAATGTTATGCACAGATTTTATGCACAAAGTTTATGCACAATATTTATGCACAAAGTTTGTGCACAAAGTTTATGCACAACATTTGTGCACAAAGTTTATGCACAAAGTTTCTGCACAAAGTTTATGCACAAAGTTAATGCACAAAGTTTATGCACGAAGTTTATGCACAAAGTTTATGCAGAAAGTTTATGCACAAAGTATATGCACAAAGATTATGCACACTTTATGTACAAAGTTTATGCACAAAGTTTATGCACAAAGTTTATGCACAAGGTTGATGCACAAAGTTTATGCACAAAGCTCATGCACAAGGTTTATGCACAAAGTTTATGTACAAAGTTTATACACAAAGTTTATGCAAAAATTTTATGATGAAAGTTTATGCACAACGTTTATGCACAAAGTTTATGGACAAAGTTTATGCACAAAGTTTATGCAAAACGTTTATGCACAAAGTTTTTGCACAACGTTTATGCACAAAGTTTACGCACAAAGTTTATGCACAGAGTTTATGCACAAAGTTTATGCACAAAATTTATGCACAAAGTTTATGCACAATATTTATGCACAACGTTTATTCAAAAAGTTCATGCAGATCGTTTATGGACAAATTTTCTGCACAAAGTTTCTGCACAAAGTTGATGCACAAAGATTATGCAAAAAGTTTATGCAAAAAGATTCTACACAAAGTTTATGCACGAAGTTTATGCACAAATTTTATGCACAAAGTTTATGCACAATATTTATGCACAAAGTTTGTGCACAAAGTTTATGCACAACGTTTGTGCACAAAGTTTATGCACAAAGTTAATGCACAAAGTTTATGCAGAAATTTTATGCACAAAATTTATTCAGAAAGTTAATGCACAAAGTTTATGCACAAAGTTTATGCACAAAGTTTATGCACATAATTTATGCACAAAGTTTCTAGACAAAGTTTATGCACAAAGTTTATTCACAAATTTTATGCACAAAGTTTATGCACAATATTTATGCACAAAGTTTGTGCACAAAGTTTATGCACAAAGTTTACGCACAAAGTTTATGCACAAAGTTAATGCACAAAGTTTATGCACGAATTTTATGCACAAAGTTTATACACAATGTTTATGCACAAAGTTTATGCACAAAGTTTATGCACAAAGTTTATACACAAAGTTTATGCACAAAGTTTATTCACAAATTTTATGCACAAAGTTTATGCACAATATTTATGCACAAAGTTTGTGCACAAAGTTTATGCACAAAGTTTACGCACAAAGTTTATGCACAAAGTTAATGCACAAAGTTTATGCACAAATTTTATGCACAAAGTTTATACACAATGTTTATGCACAAAGTTTATGCACAATGTTTATGCACAAAGTTCATGCACAAAGTTTATGCACAAAGTATATGCACAAATTTTATGCACAGAGTTTATGCACAAAGTTTATGCACAAAGTTTCTACACAAAGTTTCTGCACAAATTTTATGCACAAAGTGTATGCACAAATTTTATGCACATGGTTTATGCACGAATTTTATGCACAACGTTTCTGAAAAAAGTCTATACACAAAGTATATCCACAACGTTTATGCACAAACTTTATGCACAAAGTTTCTACACAAAGTTTCTGCACAAAGTTTACGCACAAAGTTTATGCACAACGTTTATCCACATACTTTATTCCAAAATTTTATGCACAAAGTTTGTGCATAAAGTTTATGCATGAAGTTTATGCACAAAGTTTATGCACATATTGTATGCACAACTTTTATGCACAAAGTTTATGCACAAATTCTATGCACAACGTTTATGCACAAACTTTATGCACAAAGTTTATGCACAAAGTTTATGCACAACGTTTCTGCACAAAGTTTATGCACAAAGTTTATGCACAATGTTTTATAAACAAAGTTTATGCACAAAGTTTATGCACAACGTTTATGCACAACGTTTATGCACAAAGTTTATGCACAATATTTATGCACAAAGTTTGTGCACAAAGTTCATGCAAAAACTTTATGGACAAAGTTTCTGCACAATGTTTATGCACAAAGTTTATTCACAAAGATTATGCACATAGTTTATGCACAAAGTTTCTACACAAAGTTTATGCACAAAGTTTACGCACAAAGTTTATGCACAAAGTTTATGCACAAAGTGTATGCAAAAAGTTTATGCACAAAGTTTATGCACAAAGTTTACGGACAAAGTTTATGCACGAATTTTATGCACAAAGTTTATGCACAATGTTTATGCACAAAGCTTATGCACAATGCTTATGCACAAAGTTTATGCACAAAGTTTATGCACAAAGTTTATGCACAAAGTATATGCACAACGTTTATGCACAGAGTTTATGCACATCGTTTATACACAATGTTTATGCACAAAGTTTATGCACAAAGTTTATGCACAAAGTTTACGCACAAAGTTTATGCACAAAGTTGATGAACAAAGTTGATACACAAAGTTTACGCACAAAGCTTATGCACAGCGTTTATGCACAAAGTTTATGCACAAAGTTTATGCACAAAGTTTATGCACAAAGTTTATGCACAAAGTTTATGCACAACGTTTATGCATAAAGTTTATGCACAAAGTTTATGCACAAAGTTTATGCACAAAGTTTCTGCAAAACGTTTATGCACAAAGTTTATGCACAAAGTTTATGCACAAAGTTTATGCAAAACGTTTCTGCAAAATGTTTATGCACAAAGTTTATGCAAAAAGTATATGCACAAAGGTTATGCACAAAGTTTATGCACAAAGTTTATGCACAAAGTTTATGCAAAACGTTTCTGCAAAATGTTTATGCACAAAGTTTATGCAAAAAGTATATGCACAAAGGTTATGCACAAAGTTCATACACAACGTTTATGCACAACATTTATGCACAAAGTTTATGTACAATATTTATGCACAACGTTTATTCAAAAATTTCATGCAGAAAGTTTATAGACAAATTTTTTGCACAAAGTTTCTGCACAAATTTAATGCACAAAGTTTATGCACAAAGTTTCTACACAAAGTTTATGCACAAAGTCTATGAACAAATTTTATGCACAAAGTTTATGTACAATATTTATGCACAAAGTTTATGCACAATGTTTTTGTACAAAGTTTATGCACAAAGTTTACGCACAAAGTTTATGCACAAAGCTAATGCACAAAGTTTATGCACAAAGTTTATGCACAACGTTTATGCACAACGTTTGTGCACAAACTTTATGCACAAAGTTTTTGCACAAAGTTTATGCACAAAGTTTATGCACAAAGTTTATGTACAAAGTTTATGCACAAAGTTTATGCACAACGTTTATGCACAACGTTTGTGCACAAACTTTATGCACAAAGTTTTTGCACAAAGTTTATGCACAAAGTTTATGCACAAAGTTTATGTACAATGTTTATGCACAAAGTTTATGCACAAAGTTTATGCACAAAGTATATGCACAACGTTTATGCACAGAGTTTATGCACAAAGTTCATGCACAAAGTTCATGCACAAAGTTTATGCACAAAGTTTATGCACAAAGTTTACGCACAAAGTTTATGCACAAAGTTGATGAACAAAGTTGATGCACAAAGCTTATGCACAGCGTTTATGCACAAAGTTTATGTACAAAGTTTATGCACAAAGTTTATGCACAAAGTTTACGCACAAAGTTTATGCACAAAGTTGATGAACAAAGTTGATGCACAAAGCTTATGCACAGCGTTTATGCACAAAGTTTATGTACAATGTTTATGCACAAAGTTTATGCACAAAGTTTATGCACAAAGTTTAGGCACAACATTTATGCACAAAGTTTATGCACAAATTTTATGCACAAAGTTTATGCACAAAGTTTCTGCAAAACGTTTCTGCACAAAGTTTATGCACAAAGTTTATGCACAAAGTTTATGTACAAATTTTATGCACAGAGTTTATGCACAAAGTTCATGCACAATATTTATGCACTACGTTTATTCAAAAAGTTCATGCAGAAATTTTATGGACAAATTTTCTGCACAAAGTTTCTGCACAAAGTTTATTCACAAAATTAATGCACAAATATTATGCACAAAGGTTCTACACAAAGTTTATGCACAAAGTTTATGAACAAATTTTATGCACAAAGTTCGTGCACAATATCTATGCACAAAGTTTACGCAAAAACGTTTATGCACAAAGTTAATGCACAAAGTTTATGCACAACGTTTATGCACAACGTTTGTGCACAATTTTTATGCATAAAGTTTATGCACAAAGTTTATGCACAAAGTTTATGCACAACGTTTATGCACAAAGTTTATACACAACGTTTATGCACAAATTTTATGCACAAAGTTTATGCAAAAAGTTTACGCAGAAAGTTTATACACAAAGTTGATGCACAAAGGTTATGCACAAAGTTGATGCACAAAGCTTATGCACAATTTTTATGCACAAAGTTAATGCACAAAGTTTATGCACAACGTTTATGCACAAAATTTATGCACAACGTTTATGCACAACGTTTATGCACAAAGATTGTGTACAAAGTTTCTGAACAAAGTCTATGCACAAAGTTTATGCACAAAGTTTATGCACAAAGTTCATACACAACGTTTATGCACAACATTTATGCACAAAGTTTATGCACAAGATTAATGCACAATGTTTATTCAAAACGTTCATGCAGAAAGTTTATAGACAAATTTTTCTGCACAAAGTTTCTGCACAAAGTTTCTGCACAAAGTTTATGCACAAAGTTAATGCACAAACTTTATGCACAAAGTTTCTACACAAAGTTTATGCACAAAGTCTATGAACAAATTTTATGCACAAAGTTTATGTACAATATTTATGCACAAAGTTTGTGCACAAAGTTTATGCACAATGTTTTTGTACAAAGTTTATGCACAAAGTTTACGCACAAAGTTTATGCACAAAGTTAATGCACAAAGTTTATGCACAAAGTTTATGCACAACGTTTATGCACAACGTTTGTGCACAAACTTTATGCACAAAGTTTTTTCACAAAGTTTATGCACAACGTTTATGCACAAAGTTTATGTACAATGTTTATGCACAAAGTTTCTGCACAACGTTTATGCACAAAGTATATGCACAACGTTTATGCACAGAGTTTATGCACAAAGTTCATGCACAAATTTTATGCACAAAGTTTATGCACAAAGTTTATGCACAAAGTTTACGCACAAAGTTTATGCACAAAGTTGATGAACAAAGTTGATGCACAAAGCTTATGCACAGCGTTTATGCACAAAGTTTATGTACAATATTTATGCACAAAGGTTACGCAAAAACGTTTATGCACAAAGTATATGCACAACGTTTATGCACAGAGTTGATGCACAAAGTTCATGCACAATATTTATGCACAAAGGTTACGCAAAAACGTTTATGCACAAAGTATATGCACAACGTTTATGCACAGAGTTGATGCACAAAGTTCATGCACAATATTTATGCACAAAGTTTACGCAAAAACGTTTATGCACAAAGTTAATGCACAAAGTTTATGCACAACGTTTATGCACAACGTTTGTGCACAAACTTTATGCACAAAGTTTATGCACAAAGTTTGTGCATAAAGTTTATGCACAAAGTTCATGCACAACGGCTATGCACAAAGTTTATACACAACGTTTATGCACAAAGTTTATGCACAAAGTTTATGCACAAAGTTTTCACAGAAAGCTTATACACAAAGTTAATGCACAAAGGTTATGCACAAAGTTGATGCAAAAAGCTTATGCACAATTTTTATGCACAAAGTTTATGCACAAAGTTTATGCACAACGTTTATGCACAAAATTTATGCACAACGTTTATGCACAACGTTTATGCACAAAGATTGTGTACAAAGTTTCTGAACAAAGTCTATGCACAAAGTTTATGCACAAAGTTTATGCACAAAGTTTCTGCAAAATGTTTATGCACAAATTTTATGCACAAAGTTTATGCACAAAGTTTATGCACAAAGTTCATACACAACGTTTATGCACAACATTTATGCACAAAGTTTATGCACAATATTAATGCACAATGTTTATTCAAAAAGTTCATGCAGAACGTTTATAGACAAATTTTCTGCACAAAGTTTCTGCACAAAGTTTATGCACAAAGTTAATGCACAAAGTTTATGCACAAAGTTTCTACACAAAGTTTATGCACAAAGTCTATGAACAAATTTTATGCACAAAGTTTATGTACAATATTTATGCACAAAGTTTGTGCACAAAGTTTATGCACAATGTTTTTGAACAAAGTTTATGCACAAAGTTTACGCACAAAGTTTATGCACAAAGTTAATGCACACGTTTATGCACAAAGTTTATGCACAAAGTTTACGCACAAAGTTTATGCACAAAGTTGATGAACAAAGTTGATGCAAAAAGCTTATGCACAGCGTTTATGCACAAAGTTTATGTACAACGTTTATGCACAAAGTTTATGCACAAAGTTTATGCACAAAGTTTAGGCACAACATTTATGCACAAAGTTTATGCACAAAGTTTATGCACAAATTTTATGCACAAAGTTTATGCAAAACGTTTCATGCACAAAGTTTATGCACAAAGTTTATGCACAAAGTTTATGCACAAAGTTTATGCACAAAGTTTATGCACAGAGTTTATGCACAAAGTTCATACACAATGTTTATGCACAACATTTATGCACAAAGTTTATGCACAATATTTATGCACAAAGTTTACGCAAAAACGTTTATGCACAAAGTTAATGCACAAAGTTTATGCACAACGTTTATGCACAACGTTTGTGCACAAACTTTATGCACAAAGTTTATGCACAAAGTTTATGCATAAAATTTATGCACAAAGTTCATGCACAATGGCTATGCACAAAGTTTATACACAACGTTTATGCACAAAGTTTATGCACAAAGTTTATGCACAAAGTTTACACAGAAAGCTTATACACAAAGTTGATGCACAAAGGTTATGCACAAAGTTGATGCACAAAGCTTATGCACAATTTTTATGCACAAAGTTTATGCACAACGTTTATGCACAAAATTTATGCACAACGTTTATGCACAACGTTTATGCACAAAGATTGTGTACAAAGTTTCTGAACAAAGTCTATGCACAACGTTTATGCACAAACTTTATGCTCAAAGTTTATGCACAATATTTATGCACAAAGTTTGTGCACAAAGTTCATGCAAAAAGTTTATGGACAAAGTTTCTGCACAAAGTTTATGCACAAAGTCTGTGCACAAAGATTATGTACATAGTTTATGCACAAAGTTTCTACACAAAGTTTATGCACAAATGTTATGCACAAATTTCATGCACAAAGTTTATGCACAATACGTATGCACAACATTTGTGCACAAAGTTTATGCACAACGGTTATGCATAAATTTTGTGCACAACGTTTATGCACAAAGTTTATGCACAACGTTTATGCACAAAGTTTATGCACAAAGTTTATGCACAAACTTTATGCTCAAAGTTTATGCACAAAGTTTACGCACAAAGCTTATGCACAAAGTTAATCCACAAAGTTTATGCACAAAGTTTATGCACAAAGTTTATGCACAAACTTTATGCACAAACTTGATGCACAAAGTTTATGCACAAACTTTATGCACAAAGTTTATGCACAAAGTTTATGCACAAAGTTTATGCACAACGTCTATGCACAAAGTTTATACACAACGTTTATCCACAAAGTTTATGCACAAATTTTATGCACAAAGTTTACGCACAAAGTTTATACACAACGTTTATCCACAAAGTTTATGCACAAATTTTATGCACAAAGTTTACGCACAAAGTTTATACACAAAGTTGATGCATAAAGCATATGCACAAAGTTGATGCTCAGGTTATGCACAATTTTTATGCACAAAGTTTATGCACAAAGTTTATGCACAGCGGTTATGCACAACGTTTATGCACAACGTTTATGCACAAAGTTTATGCGCAAAGATTGTGTACAAAGTTTCTGCACAAAGTCTATGCACAACGTTTATGCACAAAATTCATGCTCAAAGTTTATGCACAAAGTTTATGCACAAAGCTTATGCACAAAGTTTATGCACAAAATTTATGCACAAAGCCTTTGCACAAAGTTCATGCAAAACGTTTATGGACAAAGTTTCTGCACAAAGTTTATGCACAATATTTATGCACAAAGTTTGTGCACAAAGTTCATGCAAAACGTTTATGGACAAATTTTCTGCACAAAGTTTATGCACAAAGTTTATGCACAAAGATTATGCACATAGTTTATGCACAAAGTTTCTACACAACGTTTATGCACACATTTTATGCACAAATTTTATGCACAAAGTTTATGCACAATACGTATGCACAAAGTTTGTGCACAACGTTTATGCACAATGTTTGTGCACAAAGTTTATGCACAAAGCTTACGCACAAAGTTTATGCACAAAGTTAATCCACAAAGTTTATGCACAAAGTTTATGCACAAAGTTTATGCACAACGTTTATGCAAAAGGTTTGTGCACAAACTTCATGCACAAAGTTTATGCACAAAGTTTATGCACAAAGTTTATGCACAAAGTTTATGCACAAAGTATATGCACAAAGTTTATGTACAGAGTTTATGCACAAAGTTTATACACAATATTTATGAACAAAGTTTATGCACAAAGTTTGAGCACAAAGTTTACGCACAAATTTTATGCAGAATGTTGATGAGCAAAGTTGATGCACAAAGTTTATGCACAAAGCTTATGCACAGCGTTTATGCACAAAGTTTATGTACAAAGTTTATGCACAAAGTTTATGCACAAAGTTTATGCACAAAGTTTATGCACAAAGCTTATGCACAGCGTTTATGCACAAAGTTTATGTACAAAGTTTATGCACAAAGTTTATGCACAAAGTTTATGCACAAAGTTTATGCACAACGTTTGTGCACAAAGTTTATGCACAAAGTTTATGCACAAAGTTTATGCACCAAGTTTATGCACAAAGTTTCTGCACAAAGTTTCTGCACAAAGTTTATGAACAAAGTTTATGCACAAAGTTTATGCACAAAGATTATGCACAAAGTTTATGCACAAAGTTTCTGCACAAAGTTTCTGCACAAAGTTTATGAACAAAGTTTATGCACAAAGTTTATGCACAAAGATCATACACAACGTTTATGCACAACATTTATGCACAAAGTTTATGCACAATATTTATGCACAACGTTTATTCAAAAAGTTCATGCAGAAAGTTTATGGATAAAGTTTCTGCAAAACGTTTCTGCACAAAGTTTATGCACAAAGATTATGCACAAAGTTTATGCACAAAGTTTCTACACAACGTTTATGCACAAATTTTATGCACAATGTTTATGCACAAATTTTATGCACAAAGTGTATGCACAGACTTTATGCACAACGTTTGTGCACAAAGTTTATGCACAAAGTTTACGCACAAAGTTTATGCACAAAGTTAATGCACAAAGTTTATGCACAAAGTTTATGCACAAAGTTTATGCACAAACTTTATGCACAACATTTATGCACAAAATTCATGCACAAAGTTTATGCACTAAGTTTATGCACAAAGTTTATGCACAAAGGTTATGCACCAGATTTATGCACAAAGTTTATTCACAACGTTTCTGCAAAACGTTTGTGCAAAACGTTTATGCACAACGTTTGTGCACAACGTTTGTGCACAAAGTTTATGCAGACATTTTATGCACAAAATTGATGCAAAACATTTATGCAGAACGTTTATGGAAAAAGTCTATGCACAATGTTTGTGCACAAAGTTTATGCACGAAGTTTATGCACAACATTTATGCACAAAGTTTATGCACAAAGCTTATGCACAAAGTTTATGCAAAACATTTATGCACAACGTTTATGCACAAAGTTTATGCACAACGTTTATACACAAAGTTTATGCACAATGTTTATGCACAACGTTTATACACAAAGTTTATGCACAACGTTTATGCACAAAGTTTATGCAAAGTTTATGCACATAGTTTGTGCACAACGTTTATGCGCAAAGTTTATGCAGAGAGTTTATGCACAAAGTTTATGCAGAATGTTTATGCACAAAGTTTTTGCACAGAGTTTATGCACAAAGTTTGTGCCCAGATTTTATGCACAAAGCCTATGCACAAAGTTTCTACACAAAGTTTATGCACAGAGTTTATGCACAAATTTTATGCAAAACGTTTATGCACAACGTTTCTGCACAAAGTTTATGCACAAAGTTTATGCACAATATTTATGCACAAAGTTTATGCACAACGTTTGTGCACAAAGTTTATGCAAAATTTTTGTGCGTAAAGTTTATGCACAAAGTTTATGCAGAATGTTTATTCACAAAGTTTATGCACAAATGTTATGCACAAAGTTTTTGCACAAAGCTTATGCACAATATTTATGCACAAAGCTTAAGCACAAACTTTTATGCCAAATGTTTATGCACAAAGTTTATGCTCAAAGTGTATGCACGAGTTTATGCACAAAGTTTATGCACAAAGTTTCTGCACAAAGTTTCTGCACAAAGTTTCTGCAAAGAGTTTATGCACAAAGTTTATGCACAACGTTTATGCACAAAGTTTATGCTTAAAGCTTATGCTTAAAGTTTATGCACAAATTTTATGCACAAAGTTTATGCAAAACGTTTATGCACAAAGTTTATGCACAAAGGTTTTGCACAGAGTTTATGCACAATGTTCATGCACAAAGTTTATGCACAACGATTATGCACAAAGTCATGAACAAAGTTTATGCACAAATTTTAGGCACAGGTTTTGTGCACAAAGTTGCTGCACAAAGTTTATGAACAAAGTTTTTGCACAAATGTTTTGTACAAAGTTCATGCACAAAGTTTATGCAAAACGTTTCTGCACAAAGTTTATGGACAAAGTTTGTGCACAACGTTTATGCACATCTTTTTTGCACAAATGTTATGCACAACTTTTATGCACAGAGTTTTTGCACAAAGTTTATGCACAAAGTTTCTGCACAAATTTTATGCACCAAATTTATGCACAAATTTTATGCACAAAGTGTCTGCACAAAGTTTATGCACAAGATTTGTGCACAACGTTTATGCACAAATTTTATGCACAACGTTAATGCACAAAGTTTATGCACAAAGGTTTTGTACAAAGTTTCTGCACAAAGTTTATGCACAAAGTTTATGCACAAAGTTTATGCACAAAGTTTATGCATAGCGTTTATGCACAAAGTTTATGCACAAAATTTATGCACAAAGTTTGTGCACAAAGTTCATGCACAAAGATTATGCACAACGTTTCTGCACAAAGTTTTTGCACAAAGTTTATGCACAAAGATTATGCACAAAGTTTATGCACAAAGTTTCTACACAAAGTGTATGCACAAATTTTATGCACAAAGTTTATGTACAATATTTATGCACAAAGTTTGTGCACAAATTTTATGCACAACGTTTGTGCACAAAGTTTATGCACAAATTTAATGCACAAAGTTTATGCACAAAGTTCATGCAAAACGTGTATGCACAAAATTTATGCAGAACTTTTATGGACAAAGTCTATTCAGAAATTTTATGCACAAAGTTTATGCACAAGGTTTATGCAAAAATTTTATGCACGGAGTTTATGCACAATATTTATGCACAAAGTTTGTGCACAAAGTTAATGCACAAAGTTTATGCACAAAGTTTATGCACAAAGTTTATGAAAAAAGTTTATGCACAAAGTTTATGCACAAAGTTTATGCACAAAGTTTCTGCACAAAGTTTATGCACAAAGTATATGCACAGAGTTTATGCACAAAGTATATACACAACTTTTATGCACAAATTTGATGCAGAAAGTTGATGCACAAAGTGTATGCACAAAGTTGATGCACAAAGATTAGTCACAAATTTTATGCACAAAGTTTATGCAAACAATTTATGCACAAAGCTAATGCACAACGTTTATGCACAAAGTTTATGTACAAACTTTATGCACAAAGTTTATGCACAATGATTATCCACAAAATTTATGCACAACGTTTATGCACAAAGTTAATGGAAAACGTTTATGCACAAAGTTTATGCACAAAGTTTATGCACAAAGTTTATGCACAAAGTTTCTGCACAAAGTTTATGCACAAATTTCATGCACAAAGTTTATGCACAATGTTTATGCACAAAGTTTATGCACAATATTTATGCACAACGTTTATTCACAAAGTTCATGCACAAAATTTATGGACATATTTTATGCACAAAGTTTCTGCACAAAGTTTATGCACAAAGAATATGCACAAAGTTTATGCACAAAGTTTGTACACAAAGTTTATGCACAACGTTTATGCAAAAATTTTATGCACAAAGTTTATGGTAAATATTTATGCACAAAGTTTGTGCACAAAGTTTATGCACATCTTTTGTGCACAAAGTTTTTGGACAAAATTTATGCACAAAGTTTATGTACAAAGTTTATGCAGAACGTTTATGCACAAAAGTTTATGCAGAAATTTTATGCACAAAGTTTATTCAGAAATTTAATGCACAAAGTTTATGCACAAAGTTTATGCACAAAGGTTATGCAAAACGTTTATGCACAAAGTTTATGCAGAAATTGTATGCACAAAGTTTATGCAAAAAGTCTATGCACAAAGTTTATGCACATGGTTTATGCACAAATTTTATGCACAAAGTTGATGAAAAAAGTCTATGCACAAAGTCTATCCACAACGTTTATGCACAAATTTTATGCACAAAGATTCTACACAAAGTTTCTGCACAAATTTTACGCTCAAAGTTTATGCACAACGTTTATCCCCATACTTTATGCAAAACGTTTATGCACAAAGTTTGTGCACAAAATTTATGCATGAAGTTTATGCACAGAGTTTATGCGCAAAGTTTATGCACAAATTTGATGCACAAAGTTTATGCACAAAGTTTATGCAAAACTTTTATGCACAAATTTTATGCACAAAGTTTATGCACAAAGTTTATGCACAAAGTTTATGCACAAAGTTTATGCACAAAGTTTATGCACAAAGTTTATGCAAAACTTTTATGCACAAATTTTATGCACAAAGTTTATGCACAAAGTTTATGCACAAAGTTTATGCACAAAGTTTATGCACAAAGTTTATGCACAACGTTTATGCACAACGTTTATGCACAAAGTTTATGCACAATATTTATGCACAAATTTTGTGCACAAAGTTCATGCAAAACGTTTATGGACAAAGTTTCTACACAAATTTTATGCACAAAGTTTATGCACAAAGATTATGCACATTGTTTATGCACAAAGTTTATTCACAAGGTTTATGCACAAAGTTTATGCACAAAGTTTATGCAAAACGTTTATGGACAAAGTTTCTACACAAATTTTATGCACAAAGTTTATGCACAAAGATTATGCACATTGTTTATGCACAAAGTTTATTCACAAGGTTTATGCACAAAGTTTATGCACAAAGTTTGTGCACAAAGTTTATGCACAAAGTTTATGCACAAAGTTTATGCACAAAGTTTATGCACAAAGTTTATGCACAAATATAATGCACAATGTTTATGCACAAAGTTTATTAACGAATTTTATGCACAAAGTATATGCACAACGATTATGCACAGAGTCTATGCACAAAGTTTATGCACAAAATTGATGCACAAAGTTGATGCACAAAGCTTATGCACAGAGTTGATGCACAAAGCTTATGCACAAATTTTATGCACAAAGTTTGTGCACAAAGTTTAAGCACAAAGTTTTTGCACAAAGTTTATGCACAACGTTTATGCACAAAGTTTATGTACAAAGTTTATGAACAAAGTTTATGCACAAAGTTTATGCACAAAGTTTATGCACAGCATTTATGCACAAAGTTAATGCACAAAGTTTATGAACAAATTTTATGCACAACGTTTATGCACAAAGTTAATGCACAAAGTTTATGCACAAAGTTTATGCACAGAATTTATGCACAAAGTTAATGCACAAAGTTTCCGCACAAAATTTATGCACAAAGTTTATGCACAAAGTTTATGTACAAAGTTTATGCACAAAGTTCATGCACAAAGTTTATGCACAACGTTTATGCACAAAGTTTATGCACAATATTTATGCACAAAGTTTATTCACAAAGTTCATGCACAAAGTTTATGGAGAAATTTTCTGCACAAAGTTTTTGCACAAAGTTCATGCACAAATATTATGCACAAAGTTTATGCACAAATTTTCTACACAAAGTTTATGCACAAAGTTTAGCCACAAATTGTATGCACAAAGTTTATGCACAATATGTATGCACAAAGTTTGGGCACAAAGTTGATGCACAACGTTTGTGCACAAAGTTTATGCACAAAGTTTATGCAAAAGGTTTGTGCACAAAGTTTATGCAGAACGTTTATGCACAAAGTTTATTTAGAAAGTTAATGAACAAAGTTTATGCACAAAGCTTATGCACAAAGATTATGCACATTGTTTATGCACAAAGTTTCTACACAAAGTTTATGCACAAATGTTATGCACAAAGTGTCTGCACAACGTTTATGCACAAAGTTTATGCACAAAGTTTATGCACAAAGTGTATGCACAAACCTTATGCACAAAGTTTATGCACAACGTTTATGCACAAAGTTTATGCAGAAAGGTTATGCTGAAAGTTTATGCACAAAGTTTATGCACAAATTTTGTGCAAAACGTTTATGCACAAAGTTCATGCACAAATGTTATGCACAAGTTTTATGCACACAGTTTATGCACAAAGTTTATGCACAAAGTTTCCGCACAAAGTTTCTGCACAAAGTTTATGCACAAGGTTAATGCACAAAGTTCATGCAAACTTTTATCCACAAAATGTATGACAAACGTTTATGCACAGATTTTATGCACAAAGTTTATGCACAAAGTTTATGCACAAAGTTTGTGCACAAAGTTTATGCAAAACGTTTATGCACAAGGTCTATGCACAAAGTTTATGCAAAAATTTTATGCATAAAGTTTATGCACAAAGTTTCTGCACAAAGTTTATGCACAACGTTTATGCACAAAGTTTATGCATAAAGTTTATGCACAAAGTTTCTGCACAAAGTTTATACACAACGTTTACGCGAAAGTTTGTGCACAAAGTTTATGCACAAAGTTTATGCACAAAGTTTAAGCACAACATTTATGCACAAAGTTTATGTACAAAGTTTATGCACAAAGTTTATGGACAAAGTTTATGCACATCATTTATGCACAAAGTTAATGCAAAAGGTTTATGCGCAAAGTCTATGCACAAAGTTTATGCACAAAGTTTCTGCACAAAGTTTATGGACAAAGTTTCTGCACAAAGTTTCTGCACAAAGTTTCTGCACAAAGTTTCTGCACAAAGTTTCTGCACAAAGTTTCTGCACAAAGTTTCTGCACAAAGTTTCTGCACAAAGTTTCTGCACAAAGTTTCTGCACAAAGTTTATGCACAACGTTTATGCACAAAGCTTATGCACAATATTTATGCACAACGTTTTTTCACAAAGTTCATGCACAAAGTTTATGGACAAATTTTCTGCACAAAGTTTCTGCACAAAGTTTATGCACAAACATTATGCACAAAGTTTATGCACTAAGTTTCTGCACAAAGTTTAGCCACAAATTTTATGCACAAAGTTTATGCACTATATGTATGCACAAAGTTTATGCACAAAGTCAATGCACAAAGTTTATGCACAAAGTTTATGCAAAACGTTTGTGCACAAAGTTTATGCAGAAAGTTTATGCACAAAGTTTATTCAGAAAGTTTTTGCACAAAGTTTACGCACAACGATTATGCACAAAGTTTATGAACAAAGATTATGCACATTGTTTATGCACAAAGTTTCTACACAAAGTTTATGCACAAAGTTTATGCACAAAGTGTATGCACAACGTTTATCCACAAAGTTTATGCACAAAGTTTATGCACAAAGTTTATGCACAAAGTTTATGCACAAAGTTTATGCACAAAGTTTATGCACAAAGTTTATGCACAACTTTTGTGCAAAACGTTTATGCACAAATTTCATGCACAAATTGTATGCACAAATGTTATGCACAAAGTTTATGCACAAATTCTATGCACAAAGCGTATGCACAAAGTTTATGCACAAAGTTTATGCACAATGTTTATGCACAAATTTTCTGCACAGATTTTATGCACAAATTTTATACACAAAGTTTATGCACAAAGTTTGTGCACAAAGTTTATGCAAAACATTTATGCACAAGGTTTATGCACAAAGTTTTTGCACAAAGTTTATGCATAAAGTTTCTGCACAAAGTTTCTGCGCAAAGTTTATGCACAAAGTTTATGCACAAATTTTATGCACAAAGTTCATGCACAAAGTTTAAACCCTAAACTGTATGTACAAATTTTATGCAGAACGTTTATGCACAAACTTTATGCACAAAGTGTATGCACAAAGTTTATGAGGAAAGCTTGTACACAAATATTATGCACAAAGGTTATGCACAAAGTTTATGCATAAAGTTTATGGACAAAGGTTATGCACAAAGTTTATGCACAACATTTATGCACAAAGTTTATGCACAACGTTTATGCACAAAGTTTATGCACAACGTTTATGCACAAAGTTTATGCACAAAGTTCATTCACAACAATTATGCACAAATTTTATGCACAATGCTTATGCACAAAGTTTATGCACAAAGTTTATGCACAACGTTTATGGACAAAGTTTATGCACAAAGTTTATGCACAAATTTTATGCACAAATTTTGTGCACAAAGTTGATGCACAACGTTTATGCACAAAGTTTATGCACAAAGTTTACGAACAAAGCTTATGCACAAAGTGTATACACAACGTTTATGCACAAAGTTCATGCACAAAGTTCATGCCCAATGTTTATGCACAATGTTCATGCAAAAAGTTCATGCACAAAGTTTATGCACAAAGTTTGTGCACAAAGTCTATGCACAAAGCTTATGCACAAAGTTCATGCACAAATTTCATGCACAACTTTTGTGCACAAAGTTTATGCAAAACGTTTATGCACAAAGTTAATGTACAAAGTTTGTGCACAAACTTTATGCACAAAGTTTCTGCACAAAATTTATGCACAAAGCTTATGCACAAAGTTTATGCACAAAGTTTATACACAAAGTTCATGCACAAAGTTAATGCACAAAGTTTTTGCACAATGTTTATGAACAAAGCTTATGCACAAATTTTATGCACAAAATGTATGCACAAAGTTTATGCAGAAAGGTTATGCACAAACTTTTTGCACAAAGTTTGTGCACAAAGTTTATGCACAAAGTTTATGCACAAAGTTTATGCACAAAGTTTATGCAGAATATATATGCACAAAGTTTGTGCACAAAGTTTATGCACAATGTTTGTGCACAACGTTTGTGCATAAAATTTATGCACAAAGTTTATGCACAAAGTTTATGCACGAAGTTTATGCACAAAAATTATGCACAAAGTTATTACACAAAGTTTATGCACAACGTTTATGCACAAAGTTCATGCACAAAGTTCATGCACAAAGTTTATGCACAAAGTTTATGCATAACGTTTTTCATAAAGTTTGTGCACAAAGTTCATGCACAAAATTCATGCACAAAGTTTATGCACAACGTTTGTGCACAAATTTTATGCACAAACTTTCTGCACAAAGTTTCTAATCAAAGTTTATGCACAAAGTTCATGCACAAAGTTTATGCACAAAGCTTATGCAGAAGTTTGTGTGCACAATGTTTATGCTTAAAGTTTATGCACAACGTTTGTGCACAACATTTATGCACAAAGTTTATGCACAAAGTTTATGCACAACGTTTATGCACAAATCTTTTGCACAAAGTTTATGCACAAAGGTTATCAAAACGTTTATGCACAAAGTTTATACACAAAATTTATGCACAAAGTTTATGCACAAGGTTTATGCACAAAGTTTGTGCACAAAGTTCATGCACAAAATTCATGCACAAAGTTTTTTCACATATTTTATGCACAATGTTTATGCACAAAGTTTATGCAAAACGTTTATGCACAAAGTTTATGGACAATGTTTATGCACAAAGTTTATGAACAATGGTTCTGCACAAAGTTTATGAACAAAGCTTATGCACAAAGTTTATGCACAATGTTTATGCACAAAGTTTATGCACCAAGTTTATGCACAAAGTTTATGCACAAAGTTGATGCACAAGGTTTCTGCACAAAGTTTGTGCAAAATGTTTATGCACAAAGTTTATGGAAAATTTTTATGCACAAAGCTTATGCACAAATTTATGCACAAAGTTTGTGCACAAAGTTCATGCACAAAGTTTATGCACAAAGTTCATGCACAAAGTTTATGCAAAAAGTTTATGCACAAAGTTTGTGCACAAAGTTTATGGACAAAGTTTATGCACAAAGTTTATGCACTAAGTTTCTGCACAAAGTTTATGAACAAAGCTTATGCACAAAGTTTCTGCACAACGTTTCTGCACAACGTTTCTGTACAAAGTTTATGCACAAAGTTTATGGACAAATTTTATGCACAAAGTTTATGCAAAACGTTTATGCGCAAAGTTTATGCACAAAGTTCATGCACAAAGTTCATGCACAAAGTTTATGCACAAATTTTATGCACAAATGTTATGCACAAAGTTTATGCACAAAGTTTATGCACAAAGTTCATGCGCAAAGTTTATGCACAAATTTTATGCACAAAGTTTATGCACAATCTTTATCCACAATGTTTATGCACAAATTTTATGCACAAAGTTTCTGCACAAAGTTTATGCACAAATTTTATGCACAACGTTTATGCACAAAGTTCATGCACAAAGTTTATTAACAAAGCTTATGCACAAAGATTTTGCAAAACGTTTCTGCTAATAGTTTCTGCACAAAGTTTATGCACAAATTTTATGCACAAATCTTATGCACAAAGGTTATGCACATAGTTTATTTACAAAGTTTATGCACAAAGTTTATGCACAAATTTCATGCACAAAGTTTATGCACAAAGTTTCTGCACAATGTTTGTGCACAAAGTTTCTGCACAAAGTTTATGCACAAAGTTTATGCACAAAGTTTATGCACAACGTTTATGCACAAAACTTATGCAGAAAGTTTATGCACAAAGTTTATGTACAAAGTTTATGCACAAAGTTTGTGCACAAAGATCATGCACAAAGTTTATGCACAAAGTTTCTGCACACAGTTTATGCACAAAGTTTATGCACAAAGTTTATTAACAAAGCTTATGCACAAAGTTTATGAACAAAGTTTCTGCACAAAGTTTATGCACAAAGTTTATGCACAAGGTTTATGCACAACGTTTATGCACAAATTCGATGCACAAAGATTATGCACAAAGTTTATGAACAATATCTATAGACGAAGTTTATGCACAAAGATTATTAACAAAATTTCTGCACAAAGTTTCTGCACAAACTTTATGCGAACATTTTATGCACAAAGCCTATGCACAAAGTTTATGCACAGCTTCTATGCAAAACGTTTATGCACAAAGTTTATGCACAATGTTTACACACAACGGTTATGCAAAACGTTTATGCACAAATTATATGCACAAAGTTTATGCACAAAGTTTATGCGCAAAGTTTATGCACAACGTGTATGCACAAAGTTCATGCACAAATTTTATGCACAATATTTCTGCACCACGTTTATGTACAAATTTTCTGCACAACGTTTATGCACAAACTTTATGCACAAAGTTTATGCACAATTTTTAATCCACAAAAGTTATGAAAAACGTTTATGCACAAATTTTATGCACAAAGTTTATGCAGAAATTTTATGCATAAAGTTTATGCACAACGTTTATACACAAAGTTTACGTACAAAGTTTATGCACAAAGTTTATGCACAATGTTTATGCACATCGTTTCTGCACAAAGTTCATGCACAAAGTTTATGCTCAAACCTTATGCACAAAGTTCATGGACAAAGTTTCTGCACAGAGTTTATGCACAAAGTTTATGCATAACGTTTATTCACAAAGTTTATGCACAAAGTTTATGCACAAAGTTTATACAAAACGTTTATGTAGAAACTTTAAACAGAAAGTTTATGCACAAAGTTTATGCACAAAGCTTATGCACAAAGTTTATGCACAAAGTTTATGCACAAAGTTTATGCACAAAGTTTATGCACAAAGTTTATGCGCAAAGTTCATGCACAAAGTTTATGCACAAATTGTATGCACAAAGTTTATGTGTTGAGTACGACAGGGTGAGGGGGAGGGAGAGAGGATGGAGGAGAGCGGAGGAGGCGGGAGGCGGGTGTAGTCGGGAGTTAGCCGCGGGGCTAACTGTCCCGCTCGAGGTTTGTGAGGGAGGGTGAGCTCTCGAGAGCTGTGAGTGGGGAGTGCTCTCGAGGGCTGTGAGGGAGATTGAGGCAGGGGAGTTAGGCGCGAGAGCAGATCAAGACGGAACAAACGGATGTTTTTTGGAAGAGAATGAATGTGCGTGGGCGAGGACCGCCCCCTACCGGGTCGGCCTCGCCCAGAGCATGACATCAGCACACTGGAGCATGTTGCGCGGCGTAACATGCTCCAGTAAGGGCATACCTATGCCCATGCGAGTGGCAAGAGGGGGGGGGCTTTCGCTCCCTTTCGAGGGGGGAGCGAAAGGCCCCCTCTGTTGGTGCGAGTGCACCACCTGATAAACGCGCAGGTCAGGACGTGCGCTGATTCCTAGCTGCCAGAATCGCTAGGGTCTCAAGTGCAGGAGTCGACCAAGTGAGACAAACCTGACTACGACAGCAACAAACATTTGCTACTTTAACACGATAGCGCAAGCAAGGGTGGATTCCTTAAGCAGAAAGCTTGAACATCACACCACAAGCCCCAAAGAACATCAGTGCAGGCCGGAGCACGCCGCTATGGAGATGGCGACGCAAGGCGCCGGCGGAGACACCTCGCCCAGAAGGACCCCGCCAGAAGCGCAGGACCGCTGCGCCCGACCGGAAGGGTGCGTCCGCAACACCCGGCCCGAATTACGCCACCAGAAGCACCCCGCCAGTAGCATCCATCCGGAAGCACCCCCGCCAGGAGCACCCCACCAGAAGCACCACACTGAAGCACCCTGCCAGCAGCACCTGTCCTGAAGCACCCGACGAGAAGCACCCAGCTGACACACCCGGCCAGGAGCACCACGCGGCCATGAGTGGCAGTCCCGATGCGTGCAGCGAGGGCAGGGAAAGAGTCAAGGGCCTGCACCCCACCACCTAGAGGCACACGACAGTAGAGACACCAACAAGACACGAGAGTGGGGGTGGGGCAGAGGGAAGAGGTGGGAGGGAGTGTGGGCGTAGACAAACGGGAGACACCACGTCGGCGATGAAGGGAGTCGGGTGAGTGAGAACCTGCAAGGGACGCACACATGGGGGGGGGAGGAAGGCCAGAGTACGGAGCCGAGCGGGGATACAACATACGAGTGGTTGTCGAGCAGAGGACCAACGATGCAGGCAGAGAGAGGGGGGAGAGGTTAGAGGGAGTGCAGGCGAAGACAGACGGGAGACACCACGCCAGCGACGGAGGATGTCAGGTGTGGGAGAGCCTACAAGGGACGCACACACGGGGGGGGAGGGGGGGAAGGTCAGAGTACGGAGCCGAGCGGAGATGTAGCATGCGAGTGGTCATCGAGCAGAGGACCAACGATGCAGGAAGAGAGAGGGGTGAGAGGAAAGAGGAGGAGGCTCAGTCGAGCGGGGGCAGGGTCTGAAGACCGACAGAAGCGATGCTCGAAGCGAAGGCGGGCTGGTGGAGGGCCTTCGTGAGGAAGTCCGCGAGCTAGAACTCAGCGGAGATGAACCGGAGACAGACATCGCCTGCCGCGACCACGTCGCGCACGTAGTGGTGCTCAACGTTGATGTGCTTGGTGCGACGGTGAAGCGCACCAGCGTTCCTGGCAATGGCCAACCCACTCTCACTGTCAGTGTGGAGAGGAACGGCTGGGG
>SZWC01012199.1:16084-30016 GCA_023375785.1 Penium margaritaceum | reverse complement strand
GAAAGGAGGATGAGGCAGGCAAGAAGGGAAAGACGGGGGCAGGGGAGGAGGATGGAACAGGGGAGGGGTTGGAACGACAGGGGGGCCCCGACAGGGGCATACCTGGCGGGAGGGGTGGAGTGGAGGGCCGAAACCGTCCGGACAGTGGACGGTGCCCACGACGACGGACGGCACCCGCGAAGACAACGACGAGGCCGAAGGGCAGCGGCGGAAGCAGGGGCGGTGGTTGCGGTCGCTGCGGCAACGGCCGATGGCGGCAACGGCAGACGGCGGCAACGGAGGCGGACGGTGGAAGTGGAAGCGGGGAAAGGGAGCACACAGGCCCTCAGTGGCTTGATGCCATGTTGAGTACGACAGGGTGAGGGGGAGGGAGAGAGGATGGAGGAGAGCGGAGGAGGCGGGAGGCGGGTGTAGTCGGGAGTTAGCCGCGGGGCTAACTGTCCCGCTCGAGGTTTGTGAGGGAGGGAGAGCTCTCGAGAGCTGTGAGGGGGGAGTGCTCTCGAGGGCTGTGAGGGAGATCGAGGAAGGGGAGTTAGGCACGAGAGCAGATCGAGACGGAAAAAATGGATGTTTTTTGGAAGAGAATGAATGTGCATGGGCGAGGAATGCCCCCTACCGGGTCGGCCTCACCCAGAGCATGACATCAGCACACTGGAGCATGTTGCGCGGCGCAACATGCTCCAGTAAGGGCATACCTATGCCCATGCGAGTGGCGAGAGGGGGGGGCTTTTGCTCCCTTTCGAGGGGGGAGCGAAAGGCCCCCTCTGTTGGTGCGAGTGCACCACCTGATAAACGCGCAGGCCAGGACATGCGCTGACTCCTAGCTGCCAGAATCGCTAGGGTCTCAAGTGCAGGAGTCGACCAAGTGAGACAAACCTGACTACAACAGCAACAAACATTTGCTACTTTAACATTATGCACAAAGTTTATGCACAAATTCTATGCAAAACGTTTATGCACAAAGTTTATGCACAATTTTTATGCACAAAGTTTATGCACAAAGTTCATGCACAAAGTTTATGCACAAAGTTTATGCACAAATTGTATCCACAAAATGTATGAACAAAGTTTATGCACAAAAGTTATGCACAAACGTTATGCACAAAGTATATGCACAATGTTTATGCACAAAGTCATGCACAATGTTTTTGCACAACATTTAAGCACAAAGTTTATGCACAAATTTTATGCACAAAGTTTACATACAAAGTCAATGTACAAATTGTATGCACAACGTTTATGCAAAACGTTTATGCACAAAGTTTATACACAAAATGTATACACAAAAGTTCATGCACAAATTCTATGCACAAAGTTTCTGCACAAAGTTTATGCACAACAATTATGCACAAAGTTTATGCACAAAGTTCATTCACAACAATTATGCACAAAGTTTATGCACAATGCTTATGCACAAAGTTTATGCACAACGTTTATGCACAAATCTTGTGCACAAAGTTTATGGACAAAGTTTATGCACAAAGTTTATACACAAAGTTTATGCACAAAGTCTATGCACAAAGTTTATGCACAAAGTTTATGCACAAAGTTTATGCACAACGTTTATGCACAAAGTTTATGCACAAAGTTTATGCACAACGTTTCTGCATAAAGTTTATGAACAAAGCTTATGCACAAAGTTTATCCACAAAGTTTGTAAACAAAGTTTATGCACAAAGTTTATGCACAAAGTTTATGCACAAAGTTTATGCACAAAGTTTATGCACAATGTTTATGCACAAAATTCATGCAAAACGTTTATGCACAACGTTTATGCACAAAGTTTATGCACAACGTTTCTGTACAAAGCTTATGAAATAAGATTATGCACAAAGTTTATGCACAAAGTTTATGCACAATGTTTATGCACAAAGTTTATGCACAAAGTTTATGCACAAAGTTTATGCACAAAGTTTATGCACAAAGTTGATGCACAAAGTTTGTGAACAAAGTTTATGCACAAAGTTCATGCGCAAAGTTTATGCACAAATTTTATGCACAAAGTTTCTGTACAAATTTAATGCACAAATTTTCTGCACAACGTTTATGCACAAAGTTCATGCACAAAGTTTATGAACAAAGCTTATGCACAAAGTTTATGCAAAATGTTTGTGCACAAATTTTCAGCACAAAGTTTACGCACAAAGTTTATGCACAAAGCTTATGCACAAAGTTTATGCACAAAAATCATTTACAAAGTTTACGCACAAGTTTATGCACAAATTTCATGCACAAAGTTTATGCACAAAGCTTCTGCACAATGTTTGTGCACAAAGTTTCT
Organism: Penium margaritaceum; assembly: GCA_023375785.1. Lineage (NCBI taxonomy): Eukaryota > Viridiplantae > Streptophyta > Zygnematophyceae > Desmidiales > Peniaceae > Penium > Penium margaritaceum. The sequence goes on along the minus strand of SZWC01012199.1, from coordinate 27,735 downwards.
GCACAAAGTTTATGCACAGAGTTTATGCACAAAGTTTATGCACAACGTTTATGCACAAAGTTTATGCACAAAGTTTATGCACAAAGTTTATTTACAAAGTTAATGCACAAAGCTTATGCACAGAGTTTATGCACGAATTTTATGCACAAATTTTATGCACAATGTTTATGCACAAAGTTCGTGCCCAAAGTTCATGCACAACGTTTATGCACAAAGTTTATGCATAACATTATGCACAAAGTTTGTGCACAAAGTTCATGCACAAAAGTCATGCACAAAGTCCAGCACAAAGTTTATGCACAAAGTTTATGCACAACGTTTATGCACAAAGTTTATGCACAAAGTTTCTGCACAAAGTTTCTAAACAAAGTTTATGCACAAAGTTCATGCACAAAGTTTATGCACAAAGCTTATGCAAAACGTTTGTGTGCACAAAGTTCATGCACAACGTTTATGCATAAACTTTGTGCACAAAATCTATGCACAAAGTTTATGCACAAAGTTTATGCACAACATTTATGCACAAAGTTTATGCACAACGTTTATGCACAAAGTTTATGCACAAAGGTTATCGAAACGTTTATGCACAAAGTTTATACACAAAATTTATGCACAAAGTTTATGCACAAAGTTTATGCACAAAGTTTGTGCACAAAGTTCATGCACAAAATTCATGCACAAAGTTTTTTCACGTTTTTTGTGCACAATGTTTATGCACAAAGTTTATGCAAAAAGTTTATGCACAAAGTTTATGGACAATGTTTATGCACAAAGTTTATGAACAATGGTTCTGCACAAAGTTTATGCACAAAATTCATGCACAAAGTTTTTTCACGTATTTTGTGCACAATGTTTATGCACAAAGTTTATGCAAAAAGTTTATGCAAAAAGCTTATGCACAAAGTTTACGCACAAAGTTTCTGCACAAATTTTATGCACAAAGTTTATGCACCAAGTTTATGCACAAAGTTTATGCACAAAGTTTATGCACAAAGTTTCTGCAAAACGTTTATAAACAAAGTGTATCGAAAACGTTTATGCACAAAGTTTATGCACAAATTTATGCACAAAGTTTGTGCACAAATTTCATGCGCAACGTTTTTTCACATATTTTATGCACAAAGTTTATGCACAAAGTTCATGTACAAAGTTTATGCACAAAGTTCATGCACAAAGTCTATGAACAAATCTTATGCACAAAGTTTATGCAAAAAGTTTCTGCACAATGTTTCTGCACAAGGTTTATGCACAAAGCTTATGCACAAAGCTTATGCACAAAGTTTATGCACAAAACGTATTTACAAAGTTTATGCACAAAGTTTCTGTACAAATTTCATGCACAACGTTTATGCACAAACGTTCTGCACAATGTTTGAGCACAAAGTTTGTGCACAAAGTTTATGCACAAAGTTTATGCACAAAGTTTATTTACAAAGTTTATGCACAAAGTTTATGCACAAAGACCATGCACAAAGTTTATGCACAAGGTTTCTGCACACAGTTTATGCACAAAGTTTATGCACAAAGTTTATTAACAAAGCTTATGCACAAAGTTTATGAACAAAGTTTGTGCACAAAGTTTATGCACAAATTTTATGCACAACGTTTATGCACAAAGTTGATGCACAAATTCGATGCAAAAAGATTATGCACAAAGTCTATGCAGAATATCTATAGACAAAGTTTATACACAAAGATTTATACACAAAATTTCTGCACAAAGTTTCTGCACAAACTTTATGCACAAATTTTATGCACAAAGCTTATGCACAAAGTTTATGCACAAAGTCTATGCAAAACGTTTATGCACAAAGTTTATGCACAATGTTTATGCACAAAGTTTATGTACAAGGTTTTTGCACAAATTCTATGCACAAATTTTATGCACAAATTTTATGAACAAAGTTTATGCACAACGTTTATGCACAAAGTTCATGCACAAAGTTTATGCACAATATTTCTGCACAACGTTTATGCACAAAGTTTTTGCACAACGTTTATGCACAAAATCTATGCACAAAATTTATGCACAAATTTTATCCACAAAGGTTATGGACAAAGTTTATGCACAAATTTTATGCACAACGTTTATGCAGAAATTTTATGCACAAAGTTAATGCACAACGTTTATGCACAAAGCTTATGGACAATGTTTATGCACAAAGTTTATACACAAATTTTATGCACAAAGTTTATGCACAAAGTTTATGTACAAAGTTTATGCACAAACTTTATGCACAAAGTTTATGCACAAAAGCTTTGCACAAAGTTTATGCAAAACCTTTGTGCACAACGTTTATGCACAAAGTTTATGCAAAAATGTTATGCACAAAGTTTTTGCACAATGTTTCTGCACAAGGTTTATTCACAAAGTTTATGCACAAAGTTTATGCACAAAGTTTATGCACAAAGAATACGTACAAAGTTTATACACATCGTTTTTGCACATAGTTTATGCACAAAGTTTATGCACGAAGTTTATGCACAAAGATTATGTATAAAGTTTGTACACAACGTTTATGCACATAGTTTATGCACAAAGTTTATGCACAAAGTTTATGCACAAAGTTTACGTACAAAGTTTATGCACAACGTTCATGCACATCGTTTCTGCACAAAGTTTATGCACAAAGTTTACGTACAAAGTTTATGCACAACGTTCATGCACATCGTTTCTGCACAAAGTTCATCCACAAAGTTTATGCACAAAGTTTATGCTCAAACTTTATGCACAATGTTCATGGACAAAGTTTGTGCACAAAGTTTATGCACAAAGTTTATGCATAACGTTTATGCACAAAGTTTATGCACAAAGTTTATGCACAAGGTTTATGCAAAACGTTCATGCAGAAACTTTATACAGAAAGTTCATGCACAAACTTTATGCACAAAGTTTATGCACAAAGTTTATGCTCAAAGTTTATGCACAAAGTTTATGCACAAAATTTATGCACAAAGTTCATGCACAAGAATTATGCCCAACTTGTATGCACAAAGTTTATGCACAAAGTTTATGCACAAATTCTATGCAAAACGTTTATGCACAAAGTTTATGCACAAATTTTATGCACAAAGATGATGCACAAATTTCATGCACAAAGTTTATGCACAAATTTTATGCACAAAGTTTATGCACAAATTCTATGCAAAACGTTTATGCACAAAGTTTATGCACAAATTTTATGCACAAAGATGATGCACAAATTTCATGCACAAAGTTTATGCACAAATTTTATGCACAAAGTTTATGCCCAAATTTTATCCACAAAATGTATGCACAAAGTTTATGCACAAATTTTGTGCACAACGTTTATGCACAAATGTTATGCACAAAGTTTATGCACAATTTTTATGCACAAAGTTTATGCACAAAGTTTATGCACAAATTTTGTGCACAACGTTTATGCACAAATGTTATGCACAAAGTTTATGCACAATTTTTATGCACAAAGTTTATGCACAAAGTTTATGGACAAAGTTTATGCACAAAGTTTATGCACAATTTTTTTGCACAACGTTTTTGCACAACGTTTATGCACAACGTTTATGCACAAAGTTTATGCACAAAATTTATGCACAAAATGTATGCACAATTTTTATGCACAAAGTTTAAACACATAGCTTATGCACAAACTTTATGCACATATTTTATGCACAAACTTTATGCACAAAATTTATGCGAAACGTTTGTGCACAGCATTTATGCACAAAGTTTATGGACAAAGTTTATGCACAACGTTTTTGCACAATGTTTCTGCACAAAGTTTAATCACAAAGTTAATGCACAAAGTTTATGCACAAAGTTTACGCACAAAGTTTATGGACAACATTTATGCACAAAGTTTATGCACAACGTTTATGCATGAATGTTTTTCACAATGTTTGTGCACAACGTTTATGCACAATGTTTGTGCACAAAGTTTATGCACAAAGTTTCTGCACAAAGTTTATGCACAACGTTTCAGCACAAAGTTTATGCACAAATTTTTTGCACATTTTTTATAAACAAAGTCTATGCACAAATTTTATGCACAAACTTTGTTCACAAAGTTTTAGCACAAATTTTACGCACAACGTTTCTGCAAAAATTATATTCATTATATTTGTGCACAAAATTTGTGCACAAACTTTATGCACAACGTTTATGCACAAAGTTCATGCAAAAAATGTCCGCACGAAGTTTATGCACAACGTTTATGCATAACATTTATTCACAATGTTTGTGCACAAATTTTATGCACAACGTTTTTGCACAAAATGTATGCAAAGTTTATGCACAAATTTAATGCACAAAGTTTATGCACAACGTTTATGTACAATGGTTATGTACAAAGTCCATGAACAAATTTTATGCACCAAGTTTCTGCACAATGTTTATGCACAAAGTTTATGCACAATGTTTGTGCACAACGTTTATGCACAACGTTTATGCACAAAGTTTATACACAAAGTTTATGCACAAAGTTTATGCACAAAGTTTATGCACGAAGTTTATGCCGAAAGTTCATGCACACGTTTTATGCACCAAGTTTTTGCACAACGTTTATGCACAAAGTTTATGCACAACATTTATGCACACAGTTTATGCACAAAGTTTATGCACAAAGTTTATGCACAACGTTTATGCACAAAGTTTATGCACAAAGTTTGTTCACAAAGTTTATGCACAAATTTTATGCACAACGTTCATGCACAAAAATTATACACAAAGTATATGCACAACATTTATGCACAGAGTTAAGCACAATGTTTTTGCAGAACATTTAAGCACAAAGTTTATGCACAAAGTTTATGCACAAAGTTTATGCACAAAGTTTATGCAAAACGTTTATGCACAAAGTTTATACACAAAATTTATACACAAAGTTCATGCACAAATTTTATTCACAAAGTTTTGGCACAAAGTTTATGCACATAGTTTATGCACAAAGTTTATGCACAAACTTTACGCACAACTTTTATGCACAAAGTTTATGCACAAAGTTTATGTACAAGTTTATGCACAAAGTTTATACACAAAGTTTGTGCACAAAGTTAATGCAAAAAGTTGATAAACAAAGTTTATGCACAATGTTTATGCACAACGATTATGCACAAAGTTGATGCACAATGTTTCTGCACAAACTTTATGCACAAAGGTTATGCAAAACGTTTTTGCACAAAGCATCTGCACAAAATTTATGCACTAAGTTTATGCACAAAGTTAATGCACGAAGTTTATGCACAAAGTTTATGCACAACGTTTATACACAAAGTTTATGCACAAAATTTATTCACAAAGGTTATGCACACCGTTTATGCACAACGTTTGTTCACAAATTTTATGCACAAAGTTTATGCATAAAGATTCTGCACAAAGTTTATGCACAAAGTGTATGCACAACATTTATGCACAATGTTTAAGCACAATTTTTTTGCACAACGTTTATGCACAAATTTTATGCACAAAGTTACTGCAAATCATTTGTGCACAACGTTTATGCACATAGTTTGTGCAAAAATATTTTTCACAAAGTTTATGTACAAAGTCTATGCACAAAGTTTATTCACAAAGTTTATAAACAAAGGTTATGCAAAACGTTTATGCACAAAGTTTATGCAAAACGTTTATGTACAAAGTTTATGCACAAAGTGTATGCACAAAGTTTATGCACAATGTTTATGCATAACGTTTTTGCACAACGTTTATGCACAAATTTTATACACAAAGTTTATACACATAGTTCATGCACAAATTTCATGCACAAATTTTTTGCACAAATTTTATGCACAACATTTATGCACAACGTTTGTGCACAAAGTTTATGCACAAAGTTTATGCACAACGTTTATGCACAAATTTGATGCACACCGTTTATGCACAAATTTTATCCAAAACGTTTCTGTACAAAGTTTATGCACAACCTTTGTGAACAAATTTTATACAGAAAGTTTATGCACAAAGTTTGTAAACAAAGTTTATGCACAATTTTTATGCACAAAGTTTATGCACAAATTTTATGCACAAAGTTTATGCACAAATTTTATGCACAAAGTTTACGCGCAAAGTTTATGTACAAAGATTATGCACAAAGTTTACGCACAATGTTTTTGCACAAAGTATATGCACAAAATATATGCACAAATTTTGTGCAAAAATTTTATGCACAAAGTTTATGCACAAAGTGTGTGCACAAAGTTCATGCACAAAGTTTATGCATAAATTTTTTTGCACAACGTTTATGTTCAATGTTTGTGTACAACGTTTATGCACAAAGTTTATCCACACAGGTTATGCACAAATTTGTGCATAAAGTTTATGCTCAAAGTTTATGCACAAAGTTTATGCACATAGTTTATGCACAACGTTTATAAACAAAGTTTATGCACAAAGTTTATGCCCAAAGTTTCTGGGCAAAGTTCATGCACAAATTTTATGCACAAAGTTTATGCACAAAGTTTATGAACAACGTTTTTGCACAAAGTTCATGCACAAATTGTATCCACAACGTTTATCCACAAAGTTTATGCACAAAGTTTATCCACACAGGTTATGCACAAATTTGTGCATAAAGTTTATGCTCAAAGTTTATGCACAACAATTATGCACATAGTTTATGCACAACGTTTATAAACAAAGTTTATGCACAAAGTTTATCCACACAGGTTATGCACAAATTTGTGCATAAAGTTTATGCTCAAAGTTTATGCACAACAATTATGCACATAGTTTATGCACAACGTTTATAAACAAAGTTTATGCACAAAGTTTATCCACACAGGTTATGCACAAATTTGTGCATAAAGTTTATGCTCAAAGTTTATGCACAACAATTATGCACATAGTTTATGCACAACGTTTATAAACAAAGTTTATGCACAAAGTTTATCCACACAGGTTATGCACAAATTTGTGCATAAAGTTTATGCTCAAAGTTTATGCACAACAATTATGCACATAGTTTATGCACAACGTTTATAAACAAAGTTTATGCACAAAGTTTATCCACAAAGTTTATGCACAAAGTTTATGCACAAAGTATATGCACTAAGTTTATGCACAAAGTCTACGCACAAATTTTATGCACATAGTTTATGCACAACGTTTATGCACAAAGTATATGCACAAAGTTTATGCACAAAGTTTATGCACAAAGTTTATGCACAAAGTTTATGCACAAAGTTCATGCACAAATTTTATGCACAACATTTTTGCACAAAGTTAATGCACTAAGTTTATGCACAATGTTTATGCACAATGTTTATGCACAAACTTTATTTACAAAGTTTATGCACAAAGTTTATGCACAAATTTTATGCACAAAGTTTATGCACAAAATTTCTGCACAATGTTTATGCACAAATTGTATGCACAAATTTTATGCAAAAATGTTGTGCACAAAGTTTATGCACAAAGTCTATGCACAACGTGTATGTACAAAGTTTATGTACAAAGTTCATGCACAAATTTTATGCACCAAGTTTCTGCACAACGTTTTTGCACAAATTGTATGCACAAAGTTTGTGCACAAAGTTTACGCACAAAGTTTATGCACAACGTTTTTTGCACAAAGTTTATGCACTAAGTTTATGCACAAAGTTTATGCACAATGTTTCTACACAAAGTTTATGCACAAAGTTTATGCACAAAGTTTATGCCGAAAGTTCATGCACAAATTTTATGCACCATGTTTCTGCACAACGTTTATGCACAAAGTTAATGCACAAAGTTTATGCACAGTGTTTATGCACAAAGTTAATGCACAAGGTTTATGCAAAACGTTTATGCACAAAGATTGTGCACAAAGCTTATGCACAACGTTGTTGCACAAATGTTATGCACAAAGTTTATGCTAAAAATGTATGCACAAAGTTTATGCACAAAGATTATATAGAACATTTATGCACCAAGTTTATGCACATTTTATGCACAGATTTTTTGCACAAAGGTTTTGCAAAAACTTTATGCACAACAGTTGTGCACAACGTTTATGCACGAAGTTTATGCACAAAGTGTATGCACGAAATGTATGCACAAAGTTTATGCACAAAGTGTACGCACAAAGTTCATTCACAAAGTTAATGCATAAGGATTTTTGCACAACGGTTATGCACAATGTTTGTGCACAAAGTTTATGCACAAAGTTTATGCACAAAGTTTATCCACAAAGTTTATGCACAAATTCTGTGCAAAACGTTTATGCTCAAAGTTTATGCACAACAATTATGCACATAGTTTATGCACAACGTTTATGCACAAAGTTTTATGCACAAAGTTTATGGAAAACGTTCTTGCACAAATGTTATGCACAAAGTGTATGCACAAAGTTTATGCACAAATTGTATGCACAAAGTTCATGCACAAATTTTATGAACAATGTTTATGCACAAAGTTTATGCACAAAGTTCATGCACAAAGTTTATGCACAAAGTTCATGCACAAAGTTTATGCACATAGTTTATGCACAATGTTCATGCACAAAGTTTATACACAAAGTTTATGCACAACAGTTGTGCACAAAGTTTATGCACAAAGTTCATGCACAACGTTTATGCACAAAGTGTATGCACAAAGTTCATGCACAATGTTTATACATAATTTTTTTCGCACAACAATTATGCACAATGTTTGTGCACAAAGTTTATGCACAAAGTTTATGCTCCAAGCTTATGCACAACGTTTATCCACAGAGTCTATGCACAAATTTTGTGCACAAATTTTATGAACAATGTTTATGCACAAAGTTTATGCACAAAGTTTATGCACATAGTTTATGCACGACGTTTATGCACAAATTATATGCACAAAGTATATGCACAAAGTTTATGCACAAAGTTTATGCACAAAGTTTTTGCACAATTTTTATGCACAACGTTTTCCACAAAGTTTATGCACTAAGTTTATGCTCAAAGTTTATGCACAAAGTTTCAGCACAACATTTATGCACAAATTGTATGCACAAATTTTGTTCACAAAGTTTATGCACAAAGTATATGCATAACATTAATGCACAAAGTTTATGCAAAACGTTTATGTACAAATTTTATGCAAAAACGTTTATGCACAAAGTTTATGCCAAAAGTTCATGCACAACTTTTATGCACCACGTTTGTGCACAACGTTTATGCACAAAGTTTATGCACAACATTTATGCACACAATTTATGCACAAAGTTTATGCACAAAGATTATGCACAACGTTCATGCACAAAGTTTATGCATAAACTTTGTTCACAAAGTTTATGCACAAAGTTTATGCACAAAGTTTATGCACAAAATTTCTGCACAACGTTCATGCACAAAGTTATGCACAATGTTTTTTCACAACATTTAAGCACAAAGTTTATGCACAAAGTTTATGCACAAAATTTACGTACAAATTTGATGTACAAATTTTGTGCACAACGTTTATGCACAACGTTTATGAAACGTTTATGCCCAAAGTTTATGCACAAATTTTATGCACAAAGTTCATGCAAAAATTTTACGCACAATGTCTATGCACAAAGTTTATGCACAAAGTCTACGCACAAAGTTTATGCACAAAGTTTACGCACAAAGTTTATGCACAAAGTTTCTGCACAAACATTATGCAAAAAGGTTATGTACAAAGTTTACGCACAAGGCATCTGCACAAAGTTTATGCACAAAGTTTGTGCACAAAGCTTATGCACAACGTTTATGCACAAATTTTATACACAAAGTTTACGCACATAGTTTATGCACAAAAATTATGCACAAAGTTTACGCACAAATTTTTTGCACAAATTTTATGCACAAAGTTTATGCACAAATTTTATGTAAAACGTTTATGCACAAAGGTTCTGCACACAGTTTATGCACAAATTTTTTGCACAAAGTTTATGCACAAGTTTTATGCACAAATTTTATGCACAAAGTTTATGCACAACGTTCATGCACAAAGTTTATGCACAAAGTTTATGCACAAAGTTTATGCACAACGTTTATGCACAAAATTTATGCACGAAGTCTATTCACAAAGGTTATGCACACCGTTTATGCACAACGTTTGTGCACAAAATTTATGCACAAAGTTTATACAAAAATTTTATGCACAAAGTTTATGCCAAACGTTTATGCACAATGCTTATGCACAAAGTTTATGCACAAAGTTTATTCACGATGTTTATGCACAACGTTTTTGCACAAAGTTTACGCACAAAGTTTATATACAAAGTTTATACACAAAATTCATGCACAAATTTTATGCACAAAGTTTCTGCACAAAGTTTATGCACAAAGTTTATGCACAAAGTTTATGCACAACGTTTATGCACAAAGTTTATGCACAAACGTTATGCATAACTTTTATGCACAAAATTTGTGCACAAAGTTTATGCACAAATTCTATGCAAAACGTTTGTGCACAAAGTTTATGCAGAACGTTTGTGAACAAATTTTATAAAAAAAATTTATGCACAAAGTTAATTCACAAAGTTTATGAACAAAGTTTTTGCATAAAGTTTATGCACAAAGTTTATGCACAAAGTTTATGCACAAAGTTTACGCACAAAGTTTATGCACAAAGTTTCTGCACAAACTTTATGCACAAAGGTTATGCACAAAGATTACGCACAAAGCATCTGCACAAATGTTTTGCACAACGTTTATGCACAAAGTTTATGCATAACGTTTATGCACAAATTTTATACACAAAGTTTACGCACAAAGTTTATGCACAAACATTATGCACAAAGTTTACGCACAAATGTTTTGCACAAATTTTATGCACAAAGTTTATGCACAAAGTTTATGCATAAAGTTTATGCACAACGTTTTTGCACACAGTTAATGCACAAAGTTTATGCACAAACTTAATGCACAACGTTTATGCACAAAGTTTATGCACAAAGTTTATGCCGTAGCTGTCGCTTGCCCTGACGCCTCGGCCTCGTCTAGCAGCTCCACCACTCCAACAGCTATGCCTATCCAGCCGACACCAGCGCCGCAACAGCAGCATCCGCAGCTGTCGGCGCATCCGTTTCCTTCACCGGTACAATCCTCCTCCTATCGGGACTACGGTGCCGTCACTTCGCACTCGTTCTACACTCTCGGGCCATCCTCCCGTGAGCATCAGCTGGAGCAGTTCATTGCGCTCCAGTTCGCCCTTCCTCGTCCTCCCCCCAGGGAAGTGGGAGTTGCGTCACCTCCTGCTCTCCTGCCCAGCCCTCCATGACTGAGACTGAGTTGCGGTTGTGTCCCGTTTCCTCGTTTGTCTCGTCGTCTCCCGTGGTCTCCTCTACCCCCTTCCATGAAGGTGTTGCATGGCTTGATGATTGGCAGTCTCGGTTCGCGCCCCCTTGCACCGTGTCCGCGTCTCTTACTTGCTGCCATGTGACCGTTAGCGATCTGGCGACCCCGGTCCAGGACCCTGCTGAGACTTGGATCATCGACTCTGGGGCCACGCATCACATGACGGCCTCCCGTGAGGCCTTTAGTATGCTCGGTCCTGTTGGCAATGTCTCCGATGTCCGGACAGGCTCCGGACAAGTGTTGTCTGTCCGCGGTGTCAGTATCGTTTGTTTCCGTGGTCCTGTCGGTGATGTCTTTCTGACCGATGTCCTCTTCGTCCCAGGTCTCGCGGTCAACCTCTTGTCCGTCACTACCCTTGACTGCATCAGAATGGACGTTGTGCACTCGCGTGGTATTGG
>SZWC01012199.1:0-11063 GCA_023375785.1 Penium margaritaceum | reverse complement strand
GTTTCTGCACAAATTTTATGCACAAAGTTTATGCACAAAGTTTATGCACAAAGTTTCTGCACAAAGTTTATGCACAAAGTTTCTGCACAAAGTTTATGCATAAAGTTTATCCACAAAGTTTATGCACAAGGTTTATGCAAAAATTTTATGCACAAAGTTTATGCACAAAGTTTATCCGCAAAGTTTACGCACAAAGTTTTTGCACAAAGTTTATGGACAAAGTTTATGCACAAAGTTTATGCGCAAAGTTTACGAACAAAGTTTCTGCACAAAGTTAATGCACAAAGTTTATCCGCAAAGTTTACGCACAAAGTTTTTGCACAAAGTTTATGGACAAAGTTTATGCACAAAGTTTATGCGCAAAGTTTACGAACAAAGTTTCTGCACAAAGTTAATGCACAAAGTTTATTCACAAAGTTTATGCACAAAGTTTATGCACAAAGTTTATGCACAAAGTTTATGCACAAATTTTATGCATAACGTTTATGCACAACGTTTATACACAAAGTTTATGGACAAAGTTTATGCACACATTTTATGCACAAAGTTTATGCGCAAAGTTCATGCAAAACGTTTATGCACAAAGTTTATGCACAAATTTTATGCACAACGTTTATGCACAATGTTTATGCACAAAGTTTGTGTGCTGAGTTTGTGCACAAATTTTATGCACAAAGTTTATGCACAATGTTTATGCACAACGTTTTTGCACAAAGTTTATGCACAAAGTTTATATACAAAATTTGTACACAAAATTCATGCACAAATTTTATGCACAAAGTTTCTGTACAAAGTTTATGCACAAAGTTTATGCACAATGTTTATGCACAAAGTTTATGCACAAAGTTTATGCACAGATTTTATGCAAAACGTTTCTACATAAAGTTTATGCACAACGTTTGTGAACAAATTTTATACACAAAGTTTATTCACAAAGTTAATGCACAAAGTTTACAGACAAAGTTTGTGCACAAAGTTTATGCACAAAGATTATGCACAAAGTTTATGCACAAAGTTTATGCACAACGTTTATGCACAAAGTTTATGCACAAAGTTTCTGCACAAATGTTATGCACAAAGGTTATGCACAAAGCATCTGCACAAAGTTTATGCACAAAGTTTATGCACAACGTTTATGCACAAATTTTATGCACAAAGTTTATGCACAAAGTTTCTGCACAAATTTTATACACAAGGGTTATGCACAAAGTTTATGCACAAAGCATCTGCACAAAGTTTATGCACAAAGTTTATGCACAAAGTTTCTGCACAAATTTTATACACAAGGGTTATGCACAAAGTTTATGCACAAAGCATCTGCACAAAGTTTATGCACAAAGTCTATGCATAATGCTAATAAACAAATTGTATGCACAAAGGTTATGCACAACGTTTATGCACAAATGTTATGCACAAAGTTTATGCACAAAGATTATGCACAAAGTTTATGCACAAAGTGTTTGCACAAAGTTTTTGCACAAAGTTAATGCACAAAGTTTATGCACAACGTTTATGCACAAAGTTTATGCGCAAAGTTTATGCACAAAGTTTATGCACAAAGTTTATGCACAACGTTTATGCACAAATTTTATGCGCAAAGTTTATGCACAAAGTTCATGCATAAAGTTTACGCACAAAGTTTCTGCACAAAGTTTATGCACAAATTTTATGCACAACGTTTATGCACAACATTTATGCACAACGTTTATGGACAAAGTTTATGCACACATTTTATGCACAAAGTTTATGCACAAAGTTCATGCAAAACATTTATGCACAAATTTTATGCACAACGTTTATGCACAATGTTTATGCACAAAGTTTATGCGCTGAGTTTGTGCACAAAGTTTATGCACAAAGTTTATGCACAAAGTTTATGCACAACGTTTATGCACAAAGTTTACGCACAAAGTTTCTGCACTACGTTTATGCACAAAGTTCATGCACAAAGTTAATGCACAAATATTGTGCACAAATTTTATGCACAACGTTTATGCACAAAGTTTATACAAAATGTTTATGCACAAAGTTTATGCACAACGTTTATATACAAGGTGCATGCACAAATCGTATGCACAAAGTTTCTGCACAAAGTTTATGCACAACGTTTATATACAAGGTGCATGCACAAATCGTATGCACAAAGTTTCTGCACAAAGTCTATGCACAAAGTTTATGCACAACGTTTATGCACAACGTTTATGCACAAACTTCATGCACAAAGTTTATGCACAAATTTTATGCACAAAGTTTATGCACAAAGTTTATGCACAAAGTTTACGGACAACGTTTCTACACAAGGTTTCTGCACAAATTGTATGCACAAAGTTTATGCAAAACGTTTGTGCACAAAGTTTATGCACAAAGTTTGTGCACAAAGTTTATACACAAAGTTTATGCACAAAGTTAATGCACAAAGTTTATGCACAAATTTTATGCACAAAGTTTATGTTGAAGAGGTCAGGGTGAGGAGGAGGAAGAGGCTGTGTGAGAGAGGATGGAGGAGAGTGGAGGAGGCGGGAGGCAGGTGGAGCCGGGAGTTAGCCGCGGGGCTAACTGTCCCTCTCGGCTGTGAGGGGGATAAGCTCTCGAGGGCTGTGAGGGGGGAGCGCTCTCGAAAGCTGTGAGGGGGGACTGAGGCGTTGAGGACTTAGAGCGAGAGTGGATCGAGGAACGGTGAAATTAGGAACGTTGAATAGAAAAGTGAGCGAGAGCAGCTTGGGTACGTGACCCCTATCGGGTCGCACCCCAAGCCTCGCGTGGCTCGCCACATGGTGTGGTGAGCCACGCGAGACTCAAGCAAAATCGCTTGAGTGAAAGCCAAGCGTGTCCTCAGGTACACAGAGTAGGGAGACGTAGGTCTCGCAAGGAAAGCAGCTAATCTAGGACTAAACTAGGCATGCAACCACAAGTAGCGACAAATGTTCGCTACTTTAACATGATAGCGCAAGCGAGGGTGGATGCCCCAAGCAGAAAGCTTGAACACCACACCACAAGCGCATAATTTCCACAAGAAGCAGCTGGCAAACCAACTAGAGGAAGCGACATCAGCGAGGCGGAGCCTGCCGCTACGGAAACGGCGGTACATAGCGCCGGCGGGGGCATCCCGCCTGGAAAACCCCCCGAAGCACATGGCCTCCAGAAACACCCATCCAGAGGAACCAACCCAGAAGCACCCCTCCAGGAGCACCCATCCAGAAGCACCCAGCTAGAAGCTCCCTTCCAGAAGTACTCGTACACGAGCACCCCTCCAGGAGCACCCATCTAGAAGCACCCAGCTAGCGGCATCCGACAGCAGCAGCTCACCCGGAGCGCCACACCGCCAAGAGCAGCGTCACACCGTCAAGGACCTGCACACCCACGCCCAAAGGGACACAAAAACAGAGGCACGCAGAGGGGGGCAAACGGGAGATACGGGACAGGGGAATGGACAGAGACGGATGGGAGACACCAGACCGGCGTCGAGGGGCAGCGAGTGCGGAAGAACCTGCAGGGGACGGACACACGGAAGGAAAAATCCCGAAGCACGGAATGAACATGGATGCGGCATGCAAGCGGTCATCAAGAAGAGGACCAAACGATGCATGCAAGGGGAATGGGGAAGAAAAGAGTGGCATCAGTCCAGCGGGGGAAGGGTACGAAGACCGACAGCAGCGATACTCGAAGCAAAGGCAGGCTCGTGGAGAGCCTTCGTGAGAAATTCTGCTAGCTCGAACTCAGCAGAGATGAACCGGAGAGAGACATCACCTGCCGCGACGACGGTGCGTACCTAATGGTGCTCAACATTAATGTGCTTGGTGCAACGATGAAGAGCACCGGCATTCCTGGCAATAACCAACCCACTCTCACTGTCCGTATAGAGGGGTACAGACAGGGTGGGGAGACGATGCTCCCCAAGAAGACGACAGAGCCATACCGCCTCGGTGGCAGCGCCACCCAAAGCCATGTACTCCGCCTCCCCAGTGTTGCAAGCCACGCACCCCTGTTTCCCACTACGCCAGGACACGGCAGCAGAGCCCAGGAGAAAGACGAAGCCGTTGCGGCTGCAAGCGTCCGCATCGCGGGCGTAGTCACTGTCAGCGTAGCCCTCCAAGAGTGGCACGCCAGGCCCAGCCTGGAAGACAAGGATGGCCCGGGCAGAACCGAGAACATATCGAAGGATGTACGCGGCCGCCTGGAGATGGGCCGTGCGAGGTTCGCGAGCGTACTGGGTGAGGACATTCACCACTCAGGCGATTTCTAGGCGAGTGGTGCCAGCCAGGTATGTGAGCGCACCAATGATGGACTGGAAGGTGCCGGCGGACTCCAGCGCACCCGACTCGGTGTCGTGGGCCACACGGAGGGCGAGCTGGGTGCCCGGTGGCATGGGTGAGGAGGCAGTAGGGAGGGGACATGAGAGGTCAACAACAGAGGAGAAGCGGTCCGTGAGGGTCTGGACGTAGCGCTCTTGATGGATCAACAGACAACCGGGTAAGCGCTCAATCTGCATCCCCAAGAACATGGCCGCAAGGCCAAGATCCTTCATGCGGTACGCCGAGGAGAGGAGACGCTTCGCCTCGGAGATCACAGAGGAGGAAGGAGAGGTGATGAGGAGGTCATCCACATACATTAAAATGAACGCGAGCACGAGAGTCGTGCTACCGACAAAGAGGGAAGGGTCAGACTGACTGGGACGGAAGCCACCGCGGACAAGCGAGGATGAGAGTTCCTCGTTCCAACAACGAGGAGACTGACAGAGACCATAGAGAGCGCGACAGAGGCGGCAGACCCTTCCGGTTCCATCGGAGAAGCCAGGAGGCTGGACCATGTAGAGCTCCTCCTCAAGACGACCGTGGAGAAAGGCATTGTTCACGTCCATCTGGTGAAGCTCCCATTGGAAGTGAGCTGCGACACAGATGACGACGCGACTCGTCGTAAAGCAACCGACAGGGGCGTAGGTGTCAGTGAAGTCGACACCGGGGACCTGGGAGTAGCCCTTATCGGTGAGGCGAGCCTTGTACCGGTCGAGGGCACCCGAGACGGTGAAATTCTTGCGTAGGACTCACTTGGTCTTGATGGTTGTGCGACCTGGAGGGAGGTCAGCGAGTTCGAGCATGCCATGCTTAGCCAGAGCGGCAAGCTCTGCAACACAGGCCGCGTGCTAGGCAGCAGCATCCGGGCGAGCAAGAGCGTCAGCAAGGGTGAGGGGATCAGACTCCTCAAGAGGAGAGGGAGAAGAGGAAGTGGACGGGACAGACGTGACCGCGAGGGCACGCGCAGTAGACGCTTGCGTACCGACGAAGCGATGGTCGGTGCAGGCATCGAGGGCATGGCAAAACTCAAGATGAAAGATGTGGCAACCGTGGGCGTGACCCGGATGGAAGGTGTAAGGCGATAGAGGGCGAGGCGGAGGGAGAGCAACAGCGGAAGGGGGTAGAGGTGAGAGGGAAAGTGTTGGATCTGGAGGAGAGAGGAAGCCTTGGAGCAGCGAGCATGTGGGACTGAAAGAGCATCAGTTGTGCTGAAGAATGGTTGTTGAATCACTCAAAATGATGGAGTACATATAGAGCTAGAGCTTGGGCAAGTCAGCCCTCTCACAAGCCACACCACCGAGCCATAGAGGCTAAGGCTCACACACTAGAGTCCACAATCTCACACAAGAGAGGAAATCAGCCTAGCAATCAGGCTGACCAGTCACACACAACCTACAGAGCTAGAGTATTCCTCTCATGGCTCACTCCTAGTGGTCACATAACCCACAATCCCATGGAGAATCGTCATGTGTCCATGGCGAGCACACAAGGATCTCACCTCACCTAAAAAGTAAAGAGAGGTAGTTTTATCCTAGTCAGCACACTCGGACAAGGCAATCCTAAGACCAAGGACCTTTTTGGATATTTCTCCCATCAGGTCTTGAGCCTGGACCTCTTGCCTTTTTCTTTTCTCAGGCTAAGGCATGGAGCCATCACCCATGGTCACCCATACATCGGCGGTCCATGACCCCGGGAACTTCGAAATTTCATATCTCCCAATCCGACCGTTGGATCGGCCTGAAACTTGGACCGTAGACAAATTGCCACCTGATCTTTCCAATGGTGAAGTCGGATTGACGATCGGAGTAGGCATCTGGTAGTTTCCTAGAACTTGCTCCTGTGGACCTGGAACTGAGCCGGATGGCCCTGTGTCCAACAATCTCCCACTTTGGTACAGTCAGAGTGGGCTGAGTCCACATGCCTTCATGCAGAATTTCTGTTTCTCACGAGTCACTGGCTTGGTGCAGAAATCAGTGACCTGCTTGCTGGTTAGAGTGAACTCTAGCTTGATAGCACCCTCTTGCACCATGTGCCTGATGAACTGATAGGCGATGTCGATGTGTTTGGTGCGAGCATGGTGCTCGGGGTTCTTGGTGAGTGTGATTGCGCTCTGGTTGTCGACGCACATGGGAACTGGAACTGCTGCACTCCTACTCATCTCCGCCATGAGACGCTGAAGCCAAACTGCTTCCTTGGCTCCAAAGCTGAGAGAGTAGTACTCAGTTTCCGTACTTGAGGTGGCCACGACCACCTGCCGCTTGTTGCACCAGCTGACGGCCCCGCCATTCATGAGGAACACATGTCTAGAGATGGACTTGCGGTCCTCAGGGTTTGAAGCCCAATCTGCGTTTGTGTAGCTGATAATACTGTTGTTGTTGCCGTTGTAGGTGATGCCGATGTTGATGGTTCTGGCAAGGTAGCGGAAGATCTACTTCACTGCCTTGTGGTGCTCAGGTCCGGGATTTGCCATGTGTTGACTCACAGCGCTCACAGCCTGTGCGATGTCCGGCCTGGTTACCACCATCAGGTACATGAGACTCCCGACGGCGCTTTGGTACTTCTGCCGCTCAACTGCATCAGCTTCTCTACTGAATCTCACGAGGTACTGCCGCGTTTCCAACGGTGTGCCGATGGGTTTGGCTTCTGCCATGCCGAACTGCTGCAAGACGTCCTTGATGTAGTGACTCTGCTGTAGCGAGAGAGAGCATGATTTGCGGTCACGCGTGATCTGGATGCCGAGGAAGTATGATGCCTCCCCAAGATCAGACATCTGGAAGTGCTCCTGCATGGCCTCCTTGAACTCCTGCAGTGCAGACATGCTGTTGGAAAGAAGGAGCATGTCATCCACATAGACAATGATCATGAGAATCTCATGCCCATGCTGCCAGCGATAGACGTTGTAATCACACTCGCTGCGCTCGAACCCCATGCACTGTAGTGCCGCATCCAACTTCTAGTTCCAAGCACGCGACGCTTGCTTAAGGCCGTACAACGACTTCTGCAACTTGCAAACTAGGTGCTCCTGGCCATCTATGACGAACCCCTCCGGCTGCTCCATGTAGATTTCCTCCTCCAAGTCACCATTAAAGAATGGCGTCTTGACATCCATGTGGTGAATCTCGAAGTCCTTAGCTGCTGCATAAGAGAGGAGAGTGTGCACAGAGGCAAACTTTGCAACAAGGGCAAAGGTTTCTGTGAGTCGATGCCAACCTGCTGCGAGTAGCCCTTGGCGACCAGCCTTGCCTTGTATTTTTCTAGGTTGCCATCTGCTCCCCGCTTGTTCTTGAACACCCATTTGCACTTGATCACCTTGCGTCCAGTTGGATGCTTAGTCAGCTCCCACATGCCGTTGTCGAGCTGCGACTGTATCTCCTGCTGCACAGCTTGCGCCCAATCTACTGCATCTGGTGCAGCCACGGCCTCCTTGTATGATGTTGGCTCATCTAAATCTGCTGCAACTATAACGTTCATCTGTTCTGATTTCTGTAGCATCCAAAAATGGCCGCGCTCACCAGGCTTGTAGCGCACCCTGAGAGGGTACCTGCGACCTAGTGCTGGAGCGTTAGCGGGCGGCTGGCGTGGTGCTGCTGGCACAACTGCTGCTGCTGGTGGTGCTGGATCTCCTTCCTCTTCTTCTGCGATGAGGCCACTGTACCTACTGCATCAGACATGGGAGAGTAGAGTGGTTCTCCCACTGTCACAGTAGAGGAAGGGTCAGGAGAGACGGGGTCAGGGAGAGTGTCTGCTCTCACTGCTTTGTCAGCTGCTGGTTTTGCTACCTCTTCGCAGATGATGTTGGTGCCGATGACGTTGCTTTCGTTGAAAATGACATCCGTGGAGATGATGACGTGGCCTGTATCCCTCTCATAGAGGCGATAGGCCTTACTTGCCACATCATAGCCAATCATCAGCATCTGCGCGCTCTTTGCTTCCCACTTCTGCCACTTCTCCTTCGGTACGTGCATGTGTGCCAAGCTGCCAAACGCGCGAAGATGACCCACGCTCGGCTTCTTGCCGAACCACGCCTCGTACAACACCTTAGTTGGACTGCGGTTCTTGATGTAGGCTGCAGTGCTCACGGCTTCGGCCCAGAAGTCGTAGGTCAGCCGAGCCGCGTGCAGCATGGAGCACGCCGACTCAACGATGGTGCGGTTAGCGCGTTCTGCTACACCGTTCTGCTACGGCGAGTATGGCGCAGTATGCTGCGCCTTGATGCCAGCTACTACGAGGTAGTCCTGGAATTCCTTGCTTAGGCATTCTCCGCCACGGTCGCTGCGTAGCGCCTTGATCTTCTTGCCAGTCTGGTTCTCCGTCATTACCTTAAACTCCTTGAACCTGTCAAAGCACTGGTCCTTGGAAGCAAGGAAGTACACAGTAGTGTAACGGCTGAAATCATCAATGAAGGTCAGAAAATACCTACAGCCTCCAAAACTCTGGGTCTGCATCGGGCCACACAAGTCAGTGTGGACCAGCTCCAGCACCTCCTTCGCGCGCTCTCCTACTCCAAAGAACGCCTCGCGATGCTGCTTCACCTCCAAACAGCCGATGCACAACTGCTGCTCAAAGTTGGAGATGGTGGGCAAGTCCCGCACCATCTGCTTCGTTTGAAGCTGCTGCAAGGCGCGCATGCCGATGTGACCGTGGCGCGCATGCCAGATTTTGCCATCTGTCGCCTGCACCACTGCTGCAAGACTCTGCTCACGCGGGATCTTGGTTTCCCCCAACAGGCGGTACATGTCGCCTTCCTTCACCGACCTGGCCAGCACCTCCCCTGTTTCCCTGTCGAGGATGTAGCCATAGTCGTCATCAAAGACGACTCGCATTCCTGTGTTGGTGAGGGAGGACACTGAGAGGAGGTTGAATGCAACATAAGGTACATACAACACGCCATGGAACACTCCCACTTCAACGCCACGCGCGGTCTCCAACCACATCTCCACAATCCCAATGCCCTCAGCATACACCACCCGATCATCACCCAAAGCAATCGGTCGGGGGGGAATGGAGAGCAGCTGCGTAAACCACTCCTTGTGTTGCGTCAGGCTCTTGGTACAACCTGAGTCCTTGTACCATACGAGATCTGCCTTCTCCACCTGCGACATATCAGACTTCGCGATGAATAGGCGGTCGCACACTTCCTTTACCACGTTCATGTTGCCAAAGTGGCGTACTCCAACCTGGTTCTGCTGCTGCTGTTGCTGTTGCTACTGACGCTGCTGTGACTGCTGCTACTGCTGCTGTGGAGACTGTTGCTTTTGCTACTGCTGCTGCTCCTTCTGGTCCCTCTACAGCTTGAAACACTCTTTTTTGTAGTGTCCCTCCTTCTGGCAGTAGTTGCATTTGCCTTTCTTCTTGCCTCTCTGCTGCCCAGACTGTTTCTACTGCTGCTGGTTGCGCGAGCTTGTGGCCACAAAAACTGCTTCACTGCTGCCATCGCCATTGCGCTTTGCTGCATTGCGACGCAGTTCCACCTGTACCAGGTGTGTGTAGATGAAGTCGAGGTCGAGAGTTGGCTGGCACTCTAGCGTCTCTCACACTGTGTCGTAGCTGGTTGGCAGTCCCCTCAGCAAGAGGATGATGAAGCACGTCTCTTCCACAGGGTTGCCGGCCGCTCTCAGCTGTTTTGCCAGCTCCTTTGCCCTGTCCAGATACGCCTCCATCCCTTCACCACACTGCATTTTCAGCACCATCATCTTCTCCTCCAAAAGCATGAGGAATGCAGGATCCTTGCTCTCATACTTCTTGCACAACGTGTCCCATCCCTCCTTTGCAGTAGCCTTGTCACTCACGTACTGAAGATGCGAGTTGGAGATGGTGTTGAAAAGCAACCTGTAGGCCTGCCTGTCCTTCTTCTTCCACTCCTCATATGCCACTGGTATAGCTGCTGAAGAGCCCGCATCAGCTGCACCCTTCTGCAGCGTCTTCCCCGCCACACCTGTGCTCCGGTGATGCCTTTTACTTGTGGATCTGGTGCTGACTCGTCGCCGCTCACCACCTCCCACAAGCCCCTCTCCTCCAAAAGGAGGCGGGTACGGATCTTCCAAAACGTGAAGTTGGAGCATCCCTCCAGCCTCTCTAAAGGCTGGACTGCTGTCACAACGGCTGCTGCTGCCATTTTGAGCCTTGGTGATGCTCAGCGCTGCCCTTGGGTGGTGGCGCTATCCCTGCTTCTGCTGCTGCTTCTACAAAAATATGTCTGAAAGAAAATGGACTGTAGATGCCAGCAGACTGGGAATTTGGAAAAAATGAGCCCAGCACTGGAAAATCCAGCTCAAAACCTTTCGCATCAACCCATAAAACAGGGTCATCAACAGGGGATTTTGAAAGATATGCCCTCTTGAAAACAGGATAAGCTTCTACTCCTACTCCAACTCAGATCAGCCAGCTTGTAAACGGCGTTTCTCCCAAACCAATCAATGGAATGCAAATATTCTTGCACCAATAGAAAGCTTAGGAAAAATACTACAATTCGCATGTGTCACTTTTTAAATTTGACAACAAAATGAGAGAGTTATGGTCATCACAAGGCGACAGTCTTACTCATAGATAAGAGTGCAGCCCTGGCCGACCTCGTTTTGAACATAACTCTCAATCCGACTGTTGGATCTTCGCGATCTTGGGATCGTTGTAAAGCTTGTCTTGCGAACGTGAAGATCCAGTGGTTGATCGTTAAATTTGGTCAAGGTTTGCCCCTAACCCGTCACTCTCAAAGTGACGGCCTGTGCTGGCTGAAACTGGTAGAACTTGGCTCTGATACCAAATGGTGGATCT
>SZWC01012198.1:35277-47285 GCA_023375785.1 Penium margaritaceum | reverse complement strand
TCTCTCTCTCTCTCTCTCTCTCTCTCTCTCTCTCTCTCTCTCTCTCTCTCTCTGTGTGTGTGTGCCCCTATCCCTCTCTTTGCCTTAGCTTGTATCCCCCTCTTCTTCCCTTTTTGCCTCCCACTCTTGTCCAACTACCCCTTCCATCCCCACAAGAATGTGGGAGCGCTTGCCAGCTGCAGTGCAATGAGTTGGTCGGTCAACCATCGCAATGTGGAGGTCCTGTGTGCTGTGTATCTAGGTGACGACAACTCTGTGCTCAGACACAAAAAGACAAGGCTACTCTCACTCGCTCTCCTATCTTCTCCCACCCTCTCCCCGCTCCTCCGTCCTTCCCAACTCTCTCCCACCCTCTCCCACAATCTACACGTTCTCCCTCTCTTCCACGTTCATCCACGCGCTCCCTTGTTTTTCCTCGCACTTCAAGTGTACTCAGCCGAATAGGACGATGGCAACTTCGCGCCCCTCCCCCCCGTTGACCCTATTCTCGCTCTCCAGCTCATTCTTTAGATGTCTCTGATTCCGTGACTTGAGCTGTGGGTGCCACTGTGCAGTGGCACTGGGATGGTGCACGGAGGAATTCGAAGTGTTTGCGGTGTTTGACGCGCTCGCGTCCAAGGTGTGTGCTTGATCTCTCGTTTGTCCTCTCTTGTCTTTTCCGTCCCTCGCCTACTCTTTTGGCATGCACTTTTGCCAGGTTGTGCCCTGCCTAAGGGGCCGCCTGCCTGTCCTGCATTTGGCTGTGCGGCGATTTTCTAACACTTTGGCACATCGCTATCCTCAGAGTGCAAGCGCTTCCCTTGTGAGCAGTGACAAGAAGTGGGTCCTTGCGGGGGATTAGTGAAGCATGGAATGTTGCATTAGAGATGGAGTTGTGTGTCATCTCTGATTTGCACGCCGCCATCCATTTCATGCGTTTCACAAGGAAGTGGGTTGGTGGTTTGTTCCTCTGATATGCACATGATGCTTCTCGTTGATTGTCCATGGTCGCGGTTGCATTTTCTGACCCCTCTTTCCCTCCCTTTCATTGGCGTCGTGTGTCTCGCATTGCCAGAGGGACGCGGTGGTGGTGTGCAACAAGGTTTGCCAGATGTTGCACAGCTTGAAACCAGAGTTGTTCCAATTGGGCCCAGTTTTCTTGTGAGGGGAGTTGAAAGTGCTCCACCTTCAAGGAGTACCATATGATGGCTGATCCGCGCATCATGCCCTACATAAGTGCACTTCTGCTCTCCTCCTTTTTCCGATTAGGTATGTGGGCTCTAACGAATGTCTTCCTTGTGGCTTTCAAAATGTGAAGTGTTCTTCGCACCCTTGATTCACTCTACGTGCAATGTGTGTGAGACGACCTTTGTGCATGGCATGAAGTTTGCTTGGGAATGGTCTCCATTTGCTTTCTTTGTATTGCTGGAGTTTCCTGAACAATACTCACGTGAATGTGTCAAGTAGGGGAGAAAAAAAAATCTTTCGGCCTGTGTGTACATTTTGACTTGTATTGTTCACAATGATCTTTCAAAGGAATGAAGGAGGCTGGAGTTTGAATGGGTCTCAATGGTGAAACATCTGCTTGGAAGGGGGTCATGCCTTCAATGATGGTGTATTTATTCATGCACTTGTTCTAAAGAAGAACCCATACATTTTGAAGAGATAGGTGCTTAAAGGATCTTTCCTCCAGATTTTATTTCATCATATGCTCTCTGTATAAGTGCATACGAGTAGAACATGGATTAGCCAAAAGGAGTTTGTCATCAAGGAAGTGTGCAATGGCACTATGGTGAAAAACTTGAACTATGGATTTTCCCTCTATCTTTTCATGAATGTAGAACACAATGTTATCGTTAATGAAGTGTTCCTCGAGCCTTTTGGTGTTTAAAATCTGGAGTAACTGGGATTGTTTCAAATATTTGGCTCGCTCGTTTAGAAAACGGAAAGGGAGCTTAAAAGAAAATGGTACGGTGTACAGGCACGGCGTAGCTCTCGCGCATTTCCCGCGTTCGCAAAATGGTAGCCCACCGTGTCCTCTGGCCCTCGCTCGAGAACGTTGGGCTGTGCCGAATGTGCTCCGACGGAGTCAACCTCCCAGGGTTCGACCACGTATTTTAAGGTTTGTTTTTTTCACAAACTCTAAAACAAACTGACAAGGGAGTATGCGAAAAGAAACCACAAAAACAGTTCGTCGACGTCCGTTCCGTGTCGCCATACTTTCAGCCCCATTATCTAACTCGCCGTCCTCCATCATCAGTATGACGCTGCAGCGGTAGCTGCAGGAAGGAGTAGCTTCCTGCAGCGAAGGGAGTAGCTTTGTTGACATGCCTCTTCTCTCTCCTGCGCTCATGGTGCCAAACGTCCGTAGCTTCCGTGCCTCGGAGCGCAGGAGCGACCACGAGCGCAATGCTTCTCGTCTTATGGCGGACGAGTGTAGTGGTTCTGCGGGACCTCATCTTCACCCTGATCGACCATCCCTCCGTCCGTGGGTAATGCTGCCGGCATGAAGCTGCCAGAAGCCGTCACTAGCGGCTGATCACCGACATTACTGCTAGTTGTCGCGTCATCACGCGCACAGCGCGGCGAGAGCGAAGCAGCTCAGGTTGAGACGCTGCTTCTGTCCGCTGTCACCGATGGTTACATCACCCGCCTGCCCGTACCAACGACGCCCTACAACGACTTCGATGGTGAGTGGCCTTCTCTTCTCCCATTTCTATTGTGGGCTTTGACGATATTCCCATCCAGCCACCTAGGCCCTCGAATGCACGCTCTTTTCCTTTCTCGTAACGAAACGGTTAACCGCTCACAGCTGGCTTGTCGGGTCCTGAAGGCCGCTGAAGAATTGGGCTCATAGGGGATTCTAAGCTCTGCAGGACAGGTCATCCCCAGACGTCTTGCTAATCGTCTTGAAGACCTTCCTGCTTTGTTTGGCTGGGAGCCTCTCTTCTGCGGTTGTCAATGGCAGCTTTGTTGGAGCCTATGCAGGCTGCACCTCCCACTGCGGTGGGAGTTGCAGCCGGTTGCTCTGCTCTCGTTCCCTGTTGCCGACATTGAACCAAAGGCTTGACCGGCCTGTCCGTCGCACTCAATTTCGCACTGTCGACGCTCGTTCGGCCTGCGTCAGTGCACGGACGGAAATGCGCAGCGAAATTGTCCCATGCTGTCCCTCCTGCGCACCATGACCTCGTTCCTTGTGTCTGCGACGCGATGTGCCTCAGAGAAACTACTCTTCTCAAATACTCCCGGTGAATTCGGTTGTACTACGTTCGCCTTGGAGACCATGCTGAACCTCAGATCGATCGCATCTGTTTTGCACACATGCATGTTCTCGCTGTCGCAGGGTCCAAGTGACCAGGAGGGGTCCATCTACGGAAGCAGCAGGCTCGACTCTACTTCTCCCGTAGCCCGTCAACTACCAGACTCCGAAGGCGACGCATGAGCTACACCTGTACTTGGAGGCTCCTCGGTAACCCCATTGTGAGGATAAAGGACGAGGCTTCACCGTCACACCCGACAGCAGGTGGGTGTCAGAACCTTCTAGACCCCCGGTGCCTAGTGGGCTCACCTGCTCCAGCTCTATGTCCCGACGTGCTTGAAATCGTTGACTACTTCGCACCTGTGAGCCCTGGAATAGTGTCTCAAGATGTGGGTCAGGGAAGACCAGTCTCTGTGGAAATTTGGGAGGATCGGTGTCCGTTCTGGACTCCCTCCAACGCAGCAGCGGTGATGATGTCCAAATGGTTTCTTCCGACCTCAACATGAGGATCACTGCGTTTCAAAACCTTAGCTGTGGTTCTGAGCTGCTTGCGACTGGCCTACTTTTCCGAAGTGAACCTGGAAAAACTCCTCGTTCTGAGACTCATCAACGTGCACCCAACGACCACAGCCATCGTTATCATTCTTGCACCACGGGTCATAAGTTGTTTAGATTGTCAAGTTCGGATTTGGTCAAGTGCTCGTTCGGGGAGCTGAAAGGGGTCAACAGCTGTTGAAGTTGGGGTGGCGGTGAAGGCAGAGTCTGAGCAGTAGGCACGGTGATGATACAATGTTGCGGCTAGTGCGCGTCAGCGCCTGGTGAGCCAAGCAACGCCTCCTACTCATTCTGAGTGCCCTGTGTCCTTTGCCGGAGCTCGTGTGCCTAGGTAATGGTATGTCTTTTCATCCCTTCTAGATTGCAGAGATGGTGCTCGCGTCGTCCGAAGCTTACCTTGTTGCATGTATGGTCGTCGTGTTACCATAGCAGCGTCAATAAGGCCTGTCTTCTCTATGTTGGTGAATTATGCTTTCAGCCAACCGCTGTCGCAAGCTACTCACCCTGGGGTCAGATGACGAAGTTTTTCATTGTTGCAATGGGTAATTTGCGACTGACGACCAGAGTGATGGTCACACCTTGGAGAACTGATGACCGCCTTCTGGACATTGCCTTAACACGTGGTCAAGTGTATGAGGGTGATTTTTGCAAAGGAGGTGCTTTCAAGGGACTGCAGTTTCAGGTAGACTTGATGTTTGGCTGACCACTTCCCTTCTCCAATGTTGTCTCTTGTCTTTTGCAGGCAGCATTGGCAGTTTTCTGGTGAACAGATATCAGTCCTCTGTCTACACCTAGATACCCTTGGGTGGTGTTGGCCGAAGTGCACATGTTGTGTACACACAAAAGCAAAGGGGCCTTGGGTGGTGTACGGTGATGGCCTTCAGCATCGTTACTTTCCCATCATGTGACATGACATGAACTATTTTTGGCAAAGCCCGTCACTGACCTGAAAGTGATCTTTCCATCTGCCCACCATCTCTTCATGTAGCTATGATCGTGCATGCAGTGGATATTTGATGGGTATAGCCTCGGATAGCAGAAAAACCATATGAGGACTTTACAGACACAGTTCTGCCATTTCTAATGTTGGGGGCTGCTCATTGCCCTTCATTGTCACATTTTGGAGCTGTCAGTGCGAGTAGTGCGTTGGCGGCTTTGTGAGACGTACCTAAGCTCGCAGAATTATTACAAAAATGGAATCCTGGGGAGTGCTTGCCTACCTTCACAGAAATGATGTCCTGGACTAGCTGGCATTGTGCAATTGAAAACATTGAACAGGGATGAAGAGAAACATCTTGTGGCAAGATCTGGTCGTCACTAGCAACTGGAAGTGAAATTGATCTGCAATACTTGAACCTGTCAAATAGTGAGAAGAGGGACGTTTCATATACTGATGCATTTCCTAGAAGACTATGCATCATATAGGCATATTCTTGGCATTGAAAACAAAATTCGGCGAAGGTTGGAAGAGGAATGAGAAATAGGCTGTAGAAGCTGAGCTAAGGAAAATACATAAGTATATTAGAGGGTAACTTCGATACTCTGCAATTTTGGGTGAGAGCATGTGTGGGTGAAGGTAGATGTTAAGATTGTTTTACTGAACACATTCATCTGTATGAGAACTCAACTTGGCTGAGAATCCCTCAGCATCATACGGCGACATTCATCATAAGTTAGCATTACACGGTGACATACATGTTGAGGTTGCTTTCAGGGCAGTCCGCCTCGTGCAGAGTAGGGCAAAGAGCACCACTGGCATGAAGAAAGTCAACATGTTTTGACTAAAATACTCTTTGAGTGACACTTGGATGCAGATCATTAGAACCGGGTAGAGTATCGAATTACAGCCTGAAGGCACCGGGTAGAGTAACAAATTTGACACTGACCAAGAGCTCAAATGTTAGGAACTTGGACAACCCTGCCTCTGGATGAAAACCATTTTTCTTTGTTACTGTACGGACAGCGTTGGACTCTTCCTTCCAGAAACTAGACCCCAGCTAGATGTCAGAGAATATGAGGATCGCAAAGATGGGGCTGGAGAAGGAAGGGATTGCGAGCCAGGTGGAGACAACGCGTGAAGTTGTCAGTAGGCCTCCCACTGGTTCCTTGCGCTTTGTGAGAAGAAGCCTTTGGAAAGGGAGCAGACAGCTGCCAGGCAGAAAACAATTTCTTCTCAATGGACAATTTACTGCTTAGCTCCACATTCCTTCACAGCGGGTCAGCTCCGACAAAGCTGACTGGACCTGGGAGCTCTTTGCAGCAGCTCTGCAGGCAACAAAGGCACGATGACGGCAGGGAACGTCTGGGCAGCAGACGAGAGCAGAGCCAGAAGCATCTCCTTGTCATGAGGGCCTGGCAAGGTATGGCCTCCAGCCGACCCTAGTGCTTTTGGATGCACAACACCCCCTCCAGCCCTCTTGCCAGCCAAAATCTTGGAGGTCGAAAAGCACTCCCTTAATCTTCCCACCAGCTCCACCATGGACGCCTCAACTGCTCCAGGACTCCTCTCTCCAACCCCAGCTGCTGCCTTGAGAAGCTCCTCCAAGCTGTTCGGATACTTGCGCAGCGACGCAAGCAGCCCCTCAATACAAGCAAGCAGGGCCCTCCTGCCTCGGACCTCCAGCCCGCCCACCACGCGAGCCACCATCGAACGAACGCTCGGCAGCGAATCCATCAGGGCTCCGCACAGGGTGCGGACGTGCTCCTCCTCTCCTCCACCCGCAGCGCCAGACGACGTCTTCGCCGTCAGCAGCAGCTGGGGTCCCCAGACCCGGAGGAGCCGTCCCGCGACGTCCACAGCCGTCTCACGGACAAAAGGAATCTCGTCGCTCAGCTCGTCCAGCACGTGTGGGAGCGCCGCCGTTGCAGCGGGCAGGCTGCATGCCCCGAGGGAGGAGATGGCTGTAAGCGCTGCGACGCGCACTTCCTTGAGCTCATCCTCGAGCCCGTGGACAAGTGCCCCGGCCGCCCGTTCCAACAGGAGCCTGCGTGCAACTTCCGCCTTGTGCCTCGCGGCCTCTTCATCCCCCTCCTTCACGCATTCGTCGCCCGACACAGGCGGCCCCCCAACGCCGCCGACCACGACAGTCGGATGATGATCCTGACTGCCGTCCGCTTTGGAGGGCGCCTGCTCGAGCCTCCTCTTCTTCCATGGCAGCTGCTGGTGCTGATGCTGCTGCTGTTGCTGCTGCTTCAGTTGCTGCTCCGCAGCTGCAGCCTCACCCGTGCCATGACCTGCTGAGCCGTGTGGGGCAGCTCTCTTAGGGAGCCGCTTGTTGAAGGCATCCACGAGGTGCTCCTGGCTGACGAGGCCGGCGAGTCGGGATAAGCCACGGAATGCGGCCAACCTCACGTGCCTGCTCATGTCCGTGCAGAGAGCGCTAAGATGGACAAACGCCTCGTCAGCTTTTGCTGATCCGTCGGCTGCTGCTTCGTTAGCTGCTGCTTCGCCGGCTGCTGCGTCTGCAGGCTGCGCATGAGGAGGTCTGGTGCCTGCAGTTTGGGCGGTTGGGGCAGTTGGAACTGCGAACGCCTGGCCTGGCCGGTCAGGTTGTGCGTGAGGAGAGCTTGAAGGGTGAGCAGCGGACACAACGGCAGCAACGGCGATAGTGGCAACGGCCACAGACCCAGCACACCTCACCCGGTCATCGTCATCATCGAGCGCTGCCACTGCAGCGTCGAAGGAGCCGGCAAACATGGCCGCCAGGGAAGGCTGCTTCCCGTCTCCGAGAGCCGTTGGGTCATTCCCTTGTGCAGAGTGCGGCCTTCTCGCCTGTGGCATGAGAGTGAGGGCTGACTGTGGCCAGCAGTCTGTGAATGCCCTATGGAGCAGATCCAGAGCTGCCACTCGGACGACGACCTCGGCGTCACTCACAAGGAACACGGTGCAGCGGAAGACAGCGAGGGCGGCATTCACAATCGCCCTGTCTCTCACTGGGACCGGGCCAGGAGTGCGGATGTCGTGGCCAGAATTTCGGTCATCTCGCGATTCTTGCGAATCCTGCGATTTTTGTGCTTCGTGTGCATTTTCCTGAGGCTCTGCCTCGCAGCCGACTGGCCCAAGGTCTGCGGGCGGGCATGCGGCAGTCCCATTCTCAGCAGGACGAAGAGAGAGCGCACAGTTAGCCGCAGGCGGAGGCGTTCTGCCAGCTGCACGATCACGCTCACGATCGCGTTCGCTCGCTCTGGTGATCGTCAAAATCAGCCGCACACATGTGCAAGCGATCTGGAGCACCCTCCGGCGGACCCATTTGTTTGGAGAGGCGAGCAAATGCGGCTGCCGTAGCAATTTCGGGACGCTCTCCAGCAGCGCATGCCGGCAGGCCTCGCTCGGCCTGCAGCTGGCAAGCGCTTCGTATACGATGCCCAAAGCACCTTCCAAGGACGTCTGCTGCTGCTGCTGCTCCTGGTGCTGCTCCTGTTGCTGTGCGTCCTCCAGTCGCGTCTGTGGAACTCTCCGCTCCACTACTTCCATTCCGCCATTGACCTTGCCGTGCGCTGCACTCCCTTCACCTGCTTCGTGCTCCGCCGTCCGAGGCCAATCTGGCTGCAATGTGAGGGCGGCAGTCGGCTGCCGGCAGAGCGTTTGCAGCAGCAGAGCAGCAGGGCATGGCTGCCAGCCTCGCGGCGCTGACAACTGCTCTGGCTCGGCTGCAGCCATGGCCAAGGGAAAGGAATGAGCTTGGGGGAACTTTTGTGTCGCAGAGGGAACACCTTCCGTCCTCCGGGAGGCGCGACAGCAGTAGCAAGGACAGCTGCGTTGGGCCAGCGGCAGAGGCCCGTGGGAAGGTCTTGTAAGGGGGCGCACAAGTTTTGGGCGAATTAGCCAGGACATCCGCTTTGACCTACGGGTTGGCACTTCCATATCCACAAGTCTAAATCTGTTCTCCATATCCCGCAGTTTCAAATTTGAAGTCATGTTGCGCTGAGCGGAATGCGGATGGTTCACATGGATGACGTGTGGAACAGAAGATGATTCAATGAATTCAGAAATCAGCGGTCTTATAACACATTAGAAATTTTCCATGTTTCCTTCTGTAGCGTGGCAGTGCTACGCCGACCAGTCCAAGGAGCCACATGGCTCGAGCAGGATCACCTAGGACTGTGGGCGGTGAGACGGGATGGCTTCACGGTCGGACACCCTCAAGCACTGAGGATTTGGCCTAGTCGGCCAAGGATTCCGTCGAATCCACTACATTGGTATCAGAGCTCCAGGGCTCCAACTATTGCGTACCACGCAAAAATGAGTCCCTTATCTCCCCGAATGGAAAATTCTGTTATTACAAAAACAGCCCATCGCGTCGAGAGACCGCGATATTCACTCCGACGGTCAAAGGCAAACCAATCACCTGCCCATGCATCCATTTGAGAAATTGCTTGGAAGCTTCCTAACCTTGCTGCTGCTGACGTGGCGACACTGTCCAGTCAGCTAGCGCACTAGCAAGCAAGCAGGTGCAAGCAAGGATCAGGCTAGGGAGAAGCGCAAAGTCTCATAAGCTTCAATAGCTTAGTAATGCAGAGAGAAATGACAACTGACAAGCACACAGCATAAATACCTGCCGCGGCACACGGCGGGTGACGCACGCGGCTGAGAAAGTGCGTAGAAGCTTCCTAGCAACACGGCCGCTGACCGGGCGTCAGTGCCTAGTCAGACGGTGACGACAAGCACAGGTCGTACACACAACGGCAAGGGTTTGGCTAGGAGACACAAGTCCAAGTGTCAGAATGCTTCAATATAGCATATGCAGAGAGGAATGACAACTGACAGGTCCAGGGCATAAATACCTGCCGCGGCGCACGGCGGGTGTCGCACGCGGCAGTCCAAGAGCTGTCCTAAAACCGGCCCAAAACCACTGTTTTGGCCGTAACTCTGCGCACACATGTCAGAATCCTACGCCGTCTGAACCTAGACGTGCAGAATCAAAAGACGCACGCAACGACTGGTCACATGCATGCATCCATCGACTGACAGCGAGTATACAATGCAAAAACATGCAAATGGGCCTCATGCCCAGTCCGCCGAAAGGCNGGGGCGAAGCCCAACAGAACGAATGGCCACCTGGAACTTTCCGCGGGCAAGTGCCTTCGTCAAGAAATCAGCTCGCTGCAAGTCAGTGCCAACCCACATGATGGAGATCACGCGTCGCTCCACCAGATCCCGAACGAAGTGATGCTCAACCGCAATGTGCTTTATGCGAGCATGAAAAACACCAGAGTTCTCCGCAATGGCGAGAGCACTCTGGTTGTCGCAACGCAGCACAATGGCGGGTACTGACTGCCCAAGCTCAAGAAACAAGCACTGCAGCCAAACTGCCTCAGCAGCCCCTGCCCCCAAAGCCACATACTGTGCCTCCGACGAGCTACGTGCGATGCAGCCCTGCTTCCCGCTTCGCCAAGACAAAGCGGTACCACCGAGCAGAAACACGTAACCAGTGCGACTGCGCCCGTCAGGACTCCAAGCCCAGTCGATGTCAGTGTAGCCGTCAAGGACCAACGAACACTGCCGACAAAAGCAGAGTCCGAGGTACGGCGTGGAGACCACGTACCGTACCACTCACACAGCAGCGTGAAGAGCTCTCGCACGTGGAGCCTGCGAGAACTGAGCGAGGAGGTTGACAGCGAACGAGATGTCGGGACGCGTGGTAGTGGCCAGGTACATCAGAGATCCGATAAGACGGAGGTACAAGGTCACGTCCACTGTCTCCCCCAGCTGTGTAGGGTCNGCTCCCCCACGACTCGTGCGTATCGGGCCTGATGCAGCAACAGTGTCCGACGTCTGCGATCACGCACAATCTCCATACCAAGAAACACCGATGCAGGACCGAGGTCCTTCATCCTGTAGGCGGTCTGCAGGACAACCTTGGCCTCCTTCACGGCCTCCAGCGACGGAGACGCGATCAGAAGGTCATCAACATAGACCAGGATGGCGGTAAACCGCTCGGGTGTGGGTAGGATGAAGAGTGAGGGGTCTGCCTCGCTCTGTACGTATCCTGCGTGAGTCAAGGTGCCAGTGATCTCCCGGTTCCAACACTGTGGAGACTGCTTGAGGCCGTACAATGACTTGCGCAAGCGCCAGACCTTGTCACCGTCCTCAAAGCCTGGTGGCTGAGCCACGTAGATCTCCTCATCCAAAGAGCCATGGAGGAACGCGTTGTTCACATCCATCTGGTGTAGTTCCCAGTCATGCTGAGCTACTACACCGAACAGAGCTCGGGCTGAGGTCATGCGGCCGACAGGGGCAAAGGTGTCATTGTAATCAACTCCCTCAATCTGAGAGAACCCCTTGATGACCAAACGAGCCTTGTAGCGTTCCAGTGAGCCATCCGGCCTCACTTTCTTGCGAAAGACCCATTTGACCTGAATCGCCTTCCTCCCAGGGGGAAGGTCGACCAGCTCGTAGACTCCGTGCTCTCGGATAGCGCGAAGCTCATCCTCGCAAGCATCTCGCCAGGCATCAGCATCCTGCGATGAGAAAGCCTCCCTCAATGTGCCCGGGTCCGGCGCCATAGAGGGGGAACTCTGCGTGGCAAGTGCACACGCCTCAGTGTCTGGCCTGACGGCCACGAGATCAGCTGCTGCGCCACAGGCGACATGGAACTCGCAGGTGACCAGGTCGTGCCCTATGGGGCACGCTGGGTGTACCTCTGAAAGCTCAGTGCGGACACTCAGGCCTAAGGCCTTTGTGCCGGGATCACCGCTCGCAATGCTGCGAGAGGGACGTCTGGGTCCGGAACCCGACGCTCGCTGAGCTCCAGAATCCAGTGGTCGAAGGCGACCACCGGGCTCACGAGAGTAACCGGAGGTCGAGGGGCGCACCTCAGGCGCAGGAACAGGAACGACCACAGGGACAGGTGCAACCACAGCTGGTGAGGGCTGAGACGAGGCAGTCGGAGATGCCGTGCGCGGAGATGCGTGTGTGGGGGACACTGAGCTCGGGATGACAGCGGGCAAGGCTGGCCCGGACACTGAGACCGGAGTGTCAGCCGACGTAGAGACAGGAGTGGGCTGGGCTGGGTCAGACGCCGGAACAGGGGTGCCAGTGGACACAGTGGGTGATGCAGGAGGGGGCGTGGGAGCAGCAGTATCTGTGGGGTGCGAAGCAGGCTGGACAGGCGGGATCTCTGGACCAACGGCAATGATAGCCGGATCATCAAGTGCTGGAGATCGAGAGGGGACTCGAGCGGACACATCAGCATGGCGAGGAATGGTCGCTGGC
>SZWC01012198.1:4290-30704 GCA_023375785.1 Penium margaritaceum | reverse complement strand
GCTGCTGCTGCGCGGCTGCCACCGCCGCCTCTGCTGCTGCTGCTCTGCTGCTGCGGCTGTGGGAGGGGTGGCGGCTGCACGCACCGCAGGCGCCACACGCCTCTGTGTGGCGGTACGCGCTGCTGCTGCTGCCTTAGCAGCTACGATCTCACGTGGTGGGTGGAGTTCGCGCACGGCGACCGGCGGTCTCCAACGGGTCCCAGAAGAACTGCTGCAGCGGTGACTCTCACTGCTGCTGCTCTGCTGCGTCTCTGCTGCGCAGCTCAGTGAGAACTGTCTCACTGCTCTGATACCATGAGAAAGTGCGTAGAAGCTTCCTAGCAACACGGCCGCTGACCGGGCGTCAGTGCTTAGTCAGACGGTGACGACAAGCACAGGTCGTACACACAACGGCAAGGGTTTGGCTAGGAGACACAAGTCCAAGTGTCAGAATGCTTCAATATAGCATATGCAGAGAGGAATGACAACTGACAGGTCCAGGGCATAAATACCTGCCGCGGCGCACGGCGGGTGTCGCACGCGGCNAAAGACGCACGCAACGACTGGTCACATGCATGCATCCATCGACTGACAGCGAGTATACAATGCAAAAACATGCAAATGGGCCTCATGCCCAGTCCGCCGAAAGGCGCCTGCAAGACGTAGAAGACACAGCAAGAAGTCCCGGTGACATCTGGGGCTCTGGGACAGTGGTCGGTCAGCTCCGGACGGGTAGTCCGCCGCCTGTCGTCACGCCGGTGTCACCAGGGCCGCCTGCCTCAGGGATCTGCACGAGTATGGACACGGCCGAGTGGTCACAGTAAACTGTACAGGAACGGCACAAATCACAACATCGGCAGTGTCATTTTGTCCTAAAACCGGCTCCAAACCACTGTTTTGGTCGCAACTCTGCGCACAGACATCCAAACACAACACCGTCTGAACTTAGAGATGCAGAATCTCGAGCCGGACGCTACGACTTGTCACATGCACAAGTCAGGCATCAATCATTGGACGGACAATGCAAAACATGAAAATCGGGCTCAAGAGCCAGTCCACCGAGAAAACTATAGCACCTGCAGAAAAACTGCAGAGCACCCAAGCAAGCACTCGGGATGTCATGGCAACTGTCTGGCAACTGCTGATGGCTGGATCGACCAACCGTCAGTGCTCCGACGCCAGCTGGACCCGCATCAGAGATATGCACGAGCATGGACACGGCCGAGTGGTCACAGTAAGCTGTACAAATGGACAGAAACAACTCACAGCACAACACTCCCCCATGACCCAATGGTACGCATGTCCATACACGTGCAAAACTGACACCGGTGCACAACAAGATGCTCAAGAGTCCATGCTCACACACCCCACTCTCAGCTACTCTCAGGCAAGGGGTGTAGCCCGACAGAAAAAATGGCCACCATGAACTTTCCACGCGCAAGTGCCTTGGTCAAGAAGTCAGCCCGCTGCATGTCCGTGCCGACCCAGATGATGGAGATCACCTGTCGCTCCACAAGATCACGCACAAAGTGATGCTCAACAGCAATGTGCTTCGTGCGTGCATGAAACACACCAGAGTTCTCTGCAATGGCAACAGCACTCTGGTTGTCACAACGCAGAACGATGCAAGGCATTGACTGACGCAACTCACGAAATAGACGCCGGAGCCACACGGCCTCAGCAGCCGCAACCCCCAGAGCAACATACTCAGCCTCTGATGAGCTACGTGCGATACAACCCTGCTTGCTGCTGCGCCACGACACAGCGGTGCCACCAAGCAGGAACATGTAGCATGTCCGACTGCGCCCATCAGGACTCCACGCCCAGTCACTGTCTGTGTAGCCGTCGACTACCACCGAACACTGCCGTCGAAAGCAGAGTCCGAGGTGCGGTGTGGACACCACGTACCGCACCACTCGCACAGCCGCATGAAGGGCTCTCGCCCGTGGACACTGTGAAAACTGTGCAAGGAGGTTGACGGCAAAGGCAATGTCGGGTCGTGTGGTAGTGGCCAAGTACATCAAGGAGCCAATCAGGTGCAAGTACAGGGTCACGTCCATTGTCTCCCCCAGGTCTGCGGGGTCATCTACCTTCAGAGCATCCTGCCCGTCAGGTGTGATGGGGGTGGAGGCTGTAGGAACTGCACCCAGGAGGTCAGCAAACCGCTCCCCCACAACGTGGGCGTAACGTGCCTGATGCAACAAGAGTGTCCGTCGCTGACGATCACGCACGATCTCCATCCCGAGAAACACAGTTGCAGGACCAAGGTCCTTCATCCTATAGGCAGCCTGGAGAACTGCCTTGGCCTCCTTCACGGCCTCCATAGAAGGAGACGCAATCAGGAGGTCGTCCACTTAGACCAGGATGGCGGTGAAGCTCTCAGCTCTCCGTCTGAGAAAGAGGGACGGGTCAGCATCACTCTGTACATAACCGGCACGTGTCAGTGTACCAGTGATCTCCAAGTTCCAGCACCTGGGTGATTGTTTCAGGCCGTACAAGGCCTTGCGCAAGCTCCAGACCTTTTCACCGACCTCGAATCCAGGTGGCTAGACCATGTAGATCTCCTCCTCTAAGGTGCCATGGAGGAACGCGTTGTTCACGTCCATCTGGTGCAGCTCCCAGTCATGGTGAGCAATAACCCCAAACAGAGCGCGAGCGGTGGTCATGCGGCCAACGGGTGCAAAGGTGTCAGTGAAATCTACTCCCTCAACCTACGAGAGCCCCTTAGCCGTCAAGCGAGCCTTGTAGCGATCCAGTGTGCCATCAGGCTTCACCTTCTTGCGAAAGACCCACTTGGCCTGTACAGCCTTCCGCCCAGGCGTAGGTCGACAAGCTCGTAGACACCGTGCTCATGGATAGCTCTCAGCTCATCCTCACAAGCAGCACGCCATAGGTCTGCATCGTGAGCTGATAGTGCCTCCTTCAACGTGCCTGGATCAGGCATCGTCGAGGGAGTGCTCCGGGTGGCTAAGACGCACGCCTCCGGACTTGGTCTCACCACGACAAGGTCGGCTGCGGCATCGCAAGTGACCATGAACTCTCGAGAGACCAACTCGTGGCCGACAGGACATGCTGGGTGCACCAGAGTGGTCCGACACCGGCACGGGATCAGGTGTGCCAAAGGGTACTCATGAGGCGACTGGACCGACCGCCACGATGGCCGGATCGTCAGCAGCCGGAGACCGAACCACAGGTGAGGAGGCCCGGCCGGATCCATACGCAGGACTAGACTCCCCCATCCGCCGGGAGGCCACACAAGTAGGAACGTGGTCGGCAGCCAGCGACAGAATGCTGGACAAATCGCGACAGGTGAGAGCCTCAAAGAAGAGAGCATCTCGAGACTCGACAATGCGATGGCGAGCAGGGTCCCAAAAACACCAGGCCTTCGACCGCGGGGAGATGCCGAGGAAGGCACACATGCGTCCCCGGGGTGAGACCTTAGACCCCTGCTGATCCTCAGTGTACCAGACACAGGCAAGTGACCCCCAAACGCAAGCGAGACGGAGATCAGCACGATGGCCGAACCACAACTCGTACGGTGTGACATGGTCTGGAAGTGGACCATGCGGCAAGCGGTTCCAGACCCACTTCATGTAGGAGAAGCCCTCAAAGGCAAAGGACACCGGTAGACCGCACTCAGACCGCATGGTGCGAACCGCATCCTCCATGGTGCGGTTCCAACGCTCAAACACACCGTTCTGCTGTGGTGTAGCAGGGGCGAAAAGCTGGTGAAAGATACCGTGCTCGGCAAAGTAGGCATCCATCTCGCCCAAGAACTCGCCACCACGATCTGAGCGGAATGTGTGCAGGGTGTGGCGAGACTGACGCTCAGCCATCACAAGCCACAGGCGGACCGCCAATGCGGCATCGCTCTTGTGGCGGAGGCTGTAGACCCACCGCATCCGAGTGAAGTCATCAGTCAGGGTGAGAACATATCGACCCCGATCAGAGAGGGACTCAACTGGGAGAGGATCGAGAAGGTCCGAGTGGACCAACTCTAGTGGGCGTAGTGCCCGGGAGGAGGAGTCAGGGTAAGAGCAGCGATGCATCTTACCCTGGGCGCAAACAAGACAATCGGTCTTGTGCGGCTTCTCAAAAGAAGCTGCGTCAAGACCGAGGGCTGGCTGAGTGCGAATGAGCTTGGACACCGTGTCCGAGCTCACATGGCAGAGGCGATGATGTAACAAGCGCTGGTGCTCATGGGAAAGAACACCAGTGACAAACACTCGCGCAGAGGAGAGAGGTGGAGAAGAGACAGAGGGAGTGCAACGAGACACACGATACAGGTCATCAACGACAAAGGCACGAAGCACGATGGCGCGTGTGTCAAGAGCAGTCACTGTGGCAGAGTCAGCAGAGTGCTCAACAGTGAGACCCATCCTGGTGCATGCACGAACAGAGAGCAGACTGAGCTCAAGAGCAGGGAAAAAGAGCACATCAGAAATGTACAAGGGGCCAGACGGACCATCAAACCGTACAACTCCAACTCCCTGCACAGGCAACGACTGACCGGACCCTGTGCGAACAGACCGAACGGACGCAACGGGACCGAGCACAACGAAGTCACTACGACGACAGGTCATGTGATGGGTGGCCCTTGAGTCAATAATCGAGGTGCCACCCGGCTCACGACCAGTCGTCGACACTGAGCAACATGCCACAGAACACTCTGCCTCTGGTGGACGCTCAGCAGAGGACTCGGGACAATGACGAACAACACGGATATGTGACTCGTCAAGCCAGTCGGTACTGTCAGGTCCATCCTCATCGCAAGCCATCATAGCTCCACCACAAGCATCATCATGAGCAACAGACGTAGTAAGACAAGTTGTATGGGGACCACTCGGCTGTGACAACATACTCGCACCTCCCTGAGTATGAAAGCGCCAGCAGCTGACGAAGCTCAACGATCATGCGATCCCGAGGGTCCACATCACCGCTGTCGCCTGATAAAACGGATGCGTCTGCTGTACTCGTGGTCGTGGTGCGCCCAGTCTGTGTGTCACTCGAGGAAATTTGCTACGTGTGCGCCGCCTGAAGGGCGCGCATGATCCAAGTCCAGTCAAGGGGCTGCTCACACTCCGTGTAGCGGTGAGCGCCTCCAGAGTTGTAGCAGTGGACAGAACGTCCACTGCCACTACTCGCCGGCTGCTGCTACTGCTGTCCCTTCCCACGTCGCTTCTTCCCCTTCTTCCCCTGTGCGGCCGCTGCAACGCCCTGAGTATGGCTGCTCGGGGTAGAGGAGGAGGAGGAGGAGGATGCGGTCGAGGTGGGACTGGTGAGCAAGGACAGAGGCGTAGGAGGGGTCGCAGTCACTGCTGCAACAAGTGGACCCTGCTGATGGGCGATGGCAGCCTCATGAGCCGATGTGGCCTGGATGAAGTAGCGATGGGCCCAAGGAAGCAGCTGTAGTGACTGACAACTCAAAGAGAGCCACACAATCGAAGCCCGTAAAGAGTTTCACGTGGTCCAAATGCGCCCCCATCATGATGGTGTCGAGTGCCCACAACTGCGTCCCGCCACCGGTCCCAAGGCGCGTGTAAAGATGCATCGCACGCCTCTAGTAATCAGCTGCAAGCTCCGTGGGACCTTGATGGAGGGAGTGAAACTCACGTAGTCGTGCTGCCCTCGTGGCATGAGTCTCCGCAGCGAGAAGTGTCAGGGCCAGCTCCCACCCCTGACGTGGATGTGCTCCACTCCCGGTCCCGGTCTCACCGAGAAAGGGTCAGAAGTCGACCACAGTCTCCCGCGGCATGGCGTAGAGGAGACCCCGCATCGCTCTCGCTGCTGTCTGGACCTGGTGAGCGTCGCGCGTCTGGTACTGGCTGTGGTAGTAAGGCCGGACACCCTCAGAATCGGCCCACACCTGAAACAAGGTCCCCCAGCAATCGAAGCCCTCCTCACTATCGTAACGGGGTGGAGGTGTCTCAAAGTCCTTCGGTCGCCGCTCTGTGGGGAGGGCGACCTCAGGCTCGGGAGATGGTGGACGGGGTATGGGGAGACCACCAGTGAGAGAAACGCCACCAAAGGTGAACGCTGCTGAACGACATGGCTGATCCTGACGGCGAGAGGGTGGCGGAGTGGGAGGCTGTGATCCTAAATGTAACTCACGGATGCGCTCCTCAAGCACACAAATCTCGTGCTCGCGTGAGTCATCCTCAATCTCCTCCTCATCCCAGGAGTCCACCTGTGATGAGTGATGCTAAGGCCACGGTGCTGTGTAGGGTGTAGACTGCTGAGCAGATGGTGCAGCTCCAGTAGATCCTCCAGGTGGCTGCTGTGAGGCCATCGAACGGCCCCGCAGTAACTCAGTGATCTCCTGCAATGCGTCGGACTGCCTCTGCTGCTGCCGGCGCATCTCGTCCTGTGACCGACGAAGCTCGTCGATCATGCGGGACTGCGATCGCGGACTCATAACGCCCGAGGAGGAGGAANGCTGTGTAGGGTGTAGACTGCTGAGCAGATGGTGCAGCTCCAGTAGATCCTCCAGGTGGCTGCTGTGAGGCCATCGAACGGCCCCGCAGTAACTCAGTGATCTCCTGCAATGCGTCGGACTGCCTCTGCTGCTGCCGGCGCATCTCGTCCTGTGACCGACGAAGCTCGTCGATCATGCGGGACTGCGATCGCGGACTCATAACGCCCGAGGAGGAGGAAGAGGGGTCAACGAGTCCCTTGTCCTTGCCTCGGACCGGCGCCATCACAATGCTCAGTATGGGGCCGAACATAAAAAATACTCCAAACAAGAAACTAACAGTGTTCCTTGAGGAGTTAAAATGTCCAGAAAATTTGACGTTTTGACCACAAAACTGCTGACGTCAGCACAGTGTATGATGACGTCAGCGGTTTTTACGCTAGCGGAAAAAACGCTAGCGTTTTTTTCGCTAGCTTTTTTTACGCCACCATTTTTTTTTGGAGGTCACGCGAACCCCGCGTGACCGGTGGGGGTGACCTCGTCACCTCCTGCTCGCGGCTGCGCAAGGGCTGCGTAGGCCTACGCAAGGGCTACGCAGGCCTGCGCAGTGCTGCACAGCTTCTACGCAACTGCGCAGCACTGCTGTGCAGCAGCAGTGCTGCACAAGCTCGCCGCTGCTGCTGCGGTGGATCTGCTGCTGCGTGGCTATAGTCGCTGCCGCTGCTGCTATGCTGCTGCTGCCGCTGCTGCTGCTTTACTGCTGGTGCTGCGCTGCTGGTGCTGCTCGTGGCTGCTGATGCTGTCGTAGCTGTAAGCTGCTACCGCCATTGCGCGATGCCACTGCTCGCAGCCGCCGTCGCAAGCTGCTGCTGCGAGCTGCTACTCCGTTTTTTTTTTTGGTGTACAGGCTGGCAGCCAGACACGGCTGCTGTTGCAACCCGGTGCTGCTGTTGCTGGCCGGCATGGCTGCTGGATCTCATCAATGCCGCGGCTCCACTTGCTACGGTGGTGGCAATTGCGTGGTGACGTTGCTGCTGCCAACGTCGACTACGACGGGTCCCAGGATGTGGCGGCGGCGGTGACTCTCACTGCTGCTGCCTGTGCTACGTCTCTATGGCGCAGCTCAGCAAGAGGGGTCTCACTGCTCTGATACCATGAGAAGTTGCTAGGAAGCTTCCTAACCTTGCTGCTGCTGATGTGGCGATACTGTCCAGTCAGCTAGCGCACTAGCAAGCAAGCAGGTGCAAGAAACAGCAAGGATCAGGCTAGGGTGACGCGCAAAGTCTCATAAGCTTCAATAGCTTAGTAATGCAGAGAGAAATGACAAGTGACAAGCACACAGCATAAGTACCTGCCGCGGTACACGGCGGGTGACGCACGTGACAGTGTGAGTTTGTCCTAAAACCGGCTCAAAACCACTGTTTTGGCCGCAACTCTGCACACAGACATCCAAACGCAACATCGTCTGAACCTAGAGATGCAGAATCTTGAGCCGGACGCTACGACTGGTCACACGCACAAGTCCGGCATCGATCAGTGGACGGACAATGCAAAACATGCAAATCGGGCTCAAGAGCCAGTCCAACGAGAAAACTCTAGCATCTGCAGAAAAACCGCATAGCACCCAAGCAAGCACCTGGGACGTCATGGCAACCGTATGGAAGCTGCTGATGGCTGGATCCACCAACCGTCAGTGCTCCGGCGCCAGCTGGGCCCGCATCAGGGATCTGCACGAGCATGGACACGGCCGAGTGGTCACAGTAAGTTGTACAAATGGACGGAAACAACTCACAGCACAACACAGTGCTCGGGCGCCAGCTGGGCCCGCATCAGGGATCTACACGAGCATGGACACGGCCGAGTGGTCACAGTAAGCTGTACAAATGGACGGAAACAACTCACAGCACAACACCATTAAATCTTCCTGAACAATCTGACAACTTTGACCACCCTCGCGAATGTTAGACAAAAGTATCACGACCTTTCGGTCGACTTCTCGACGCACCGAGACGAATCATGATTTAAAAAGATGCAACTCGCAGTTCACCTTCAATTCTGCAAGACCCTCGAAAGCCTGGCAAAGCTTCTCGAATCCGACCACTCACAACGCGACTTCGCACGTGTTGCTAGACAATTGACCCAACGACCCGGACTATGTCTCTTTTGAAACTGTTCACTTGTATACATATGTTCATTCATTTCGACACTTGTCATCGAAGTAAACTTACCGCTAATTATAAATTGCTCAAGTGTCACAAATTCTAAAACGTGTTCAACCTTGCAACTTCTACTTGTTCACCATCTACGCTCTGGTGGACATAACACTTGATATCAGAGCGCAGCGGTGCTGGAGAGGCAATCGGCTATTTTACCCATCCGGAGGACTATCTCGCACAAGCCGTCAGTGCATCTCGCATGTCAAGGCTTTGCAGACTTCGCAACTACGACGTGAGGCAAACGAGCGCAACCGAAGACCATCAGCGGGTCTTCCGCGACGACTTCGGTGATGGAGGAGCAGAACGTGCCGATGAACGCGAACCCTGAAGCGATAACCAATGCTGGCATGGTAGGCTATGCGGCAG
Source organism: Penium margaritaceum (assembly GCA_023375785.1). Classification (NCBI taxonomy): domain Eukaryota; kingdom Viridiplantae; phylum Streptophyta; class Zygnematophyceae; order Desmidiales; family Peniaceae; genus Penium; species Penium margaritaceum. The sequence goes on along the minus strand of SZWC01012198.1, from coordinate 21,731 downwards.
CTGGATCAACCCCTACGGCTTTGACGACCAATTCGGTCTCCGACCCAATGGCGATGGACCAGCCGCCCCTACCAACAAACTTAACGACAACAAGAGGGACGACAAGTGGCACTGGATGACAAGCGCGGATCAACAAGGAAGTGGCGAACCGGATCTCTGCGCTCGAAGGAATCAACAACCATGTGCTTCTACAACTCAATGTCGCAATGGAGGCTCTTCGCAGTGCAAGCCCACGTGAAGCGGTACTCGTCGAGAGAAAATTCCAAGTCTCGAGCAAACCCTAAATTCGTCCGGCTCCACCACATTCGTTTCATCCTGCAAACTCAAAAAGACGGACGGCTCGGATGTGGCTGACGAGTTTGGAGGTGTACTTCACCGCTGTTGGGGTCAACGACGATTACAGGAAAATTGACCTCGCGGCCGCACTTATGTGTGGCACGGCGCTTAGTTGGTGGTCCGATCTAATGACCATCCAATGGCAGCAGGAGACAGGCGGAGCATCATCAACAGCCAATGGCGTCCATCTCATATCGCCGACCGTAAGCGTTCTACCCTTGGAGCAGATCAACCCACAGTGGTAAGACGCGCTGACGCCACCAACCGACTCGAATGAGTTTTCGCGAGAGATGCTCGCACGCTTTGGACGACTCAACAAAACGTCTGTCGCACGGTACAAGCTCCAGCGTCTCCATCAGCAATCCAGTATGGCAGAGTATACACGAAGATTCTACGAGATCATCATCGAAGCAGACATTGCCCACTATAACCTATGTTTTTCACTACAACGGCCTCAAGCGAGATATTTGGAGAGCAATCACCATTTTCGGCATCCAAAATGACTTAAGGTGCATGATCGCTACAGCAAAAAGGATCAACAGTGCCGACTACAACGCGCGGATCTAGGAATCCTATGGCTAGCGTCCACTTCCTTGACTCCAATGGAAGTGGACGCCGTCGACTAGAGAGATACACGAACCTGCTATATGTGCGGAAAAATCGGGCACATTGCTTGCAGCTGCCGAAGCAAGCAGGGGGCCAAAAAGGGGGGGAAGTCGTAGAAAAATGAGTAAGGAAATGGCAGAGGGTAGGAATAAAAGGTGCAACTCTTGTCTCCACGAAGCGATGTACGCCGAATGATCGCCCATTTGAACGGCCTATTTCCCCGTAGAGGGTTCTTGAGATCGCAATGATCGATGAGGGGTACAACGACGACCAACAAACAATACTGCTAAAAGTCCAGCCTCGAGGATGCAAAATTCGTACAACGGTATCGGCACTACTGGATGGAAGAGCTTCACACAGCTTTGTGAGGAATAACATGGTTTGCAAACTAGGTTTGTAGACCAAACCAGTGGTGTTCGAGGGAAAAACCGTTGACGGGAGCTTGCAAAGACGGAGAATCCAAGAGCCACTATGACTATAAGAGGGAGATCTAAGAGATGTAACAGTTTGGAGGACTTGTCCAATGAACAATCACAAAATCATCCTCAGACAGGATTTCCTGTACCGGCAGAATCAGCAGGTCGACTAGAACAGCGGCAACGTTTACGTGGAAATCGACGGTGCCAAGCGGCAACTTCCACATGCGAGATGGAAGGCAACAGCGGAAGCAGTTGAGGTGGAAGCAGCACAAGAAGTCGCGGGAGCCGAAAAGCAACAACATGTGCAGCCGATACCGCTCAACATGGCCAAGCACTACATACGATGATGAGCTCATGTGTCGTTCATACATCTCGCGCCAATGGCAGAAGCAGAAGTGGTAGTAGCTGACTCATTGTCGGCCTCATCAGTCTCATCGGCATCAACAAAGTTTGCGATGGTACCTGAAGAGTTCACACCACTCATCCAGGAGTTTGCGAATGTCTTTCATGACAAACTCTGAAGAACCTTACCTCCTCAACGAGACATTGACGATCGCATCAAACTAAAATCAGGCAGCATACCGATAGTTTGAGGGGCCTATCGAATAAGCGATCACGTGATGACCAAGCTAAAGTAACAACTCGATAAGATGCTCGGTCAAGGGTTCATCCACCCTTCCATGTCACCATACGCCACACCAGTACTGTTTGTAAAAAATAAAACCAGTGAGATGCGGATGTGGGTGGACTATTGGGCGTTGAACGATGCTACCATTAAGAACCACTTCTCTGTTCACTGACCTGATGAACTTCTCGACCTACTCCGTGGGGCTAAAGCTTTCAGCAAAATTGACTTATGCAGTGGATATCACAAGATGCGCGTGGCAGATGCAGACATTAGGAAGATGGTGTTCCAAACCCGCTATAGGAATTTTGAGTTCACGGCAATGCTGGTCGGTGTGGAAAATGCCAGCGCAACGTTTATGGTGGCAATGAACAACATCTTCCGCCCATACCTCGACGAATTTGTCGTGGTATATCTTGACAACATTCTGTTGTACAGCCGCACCTCGGAGGAGAACAATGGACATCTTCGAAAATTCTTCGAAGTTTTACAAAGATAGAAATTATTAAAAAAAAACTCTTAAAATGCCACTTCGGTCTTCGTTTCATCAAGTTTTTGGGCCATGTCATCAATGGTGAACAAATTACGATGGATCCAAGAAAAAGTGTCAACAGTTGTTGATTGGCCAACGTCGACCAACGTCAGAGAAATTCAGGTATTCCTCGGTTTTTGCAATCACTATTGGCGATTGGTACGGGACTACGCCCGAGTGTCAGTGCCTCTTTCCAACCTCACTCTAAAAGAAAGCGAGTGGTAGTGGAGAGATAGAAAACAAGAAGAGTTCACCGCTTTGTAGAACGCTTTGACCTCGGCGCCAGTCCTACGATTAGCTGATCCAACGATCGACTACGTCATGGCCATAGATTTCTTAGACTGAGCCATTTGTGCAGTCCTCCTGCAAGACCACGACAATGGTAAGGAACCGGTTGCCTACGTGTCTCAAAAACTGCAAGGAACGGAACTCAACTACGCCGTACACGAGAAAGAAATGATGGCGGTTGTGCACGCGTTCAAGGCATGGCGATTCTACCCAGAGTGTTGTCGAAGCATTGTGCACACCGACCATGATGCGTTCAAGCATTTGAAGACACAGCCAAACCTCATTCGACGTCAAACCCGATGGATGGATTCCTTGAATCTGGGTTCGACTACAATATTGAATACTGGCAAGGCAAAACCAACCCGGCGGACACATTTAGCCGCCGACCAGATTCAATGAACGATCTGGCAACACTACAGCTACAACGAGACCCGTACCTCAAGCCATTGTTGGCACGAGGCTATGACCAGCACGGGGGATATGATAACTTAAAACTCTGGTTTAACACACCCTATTGGCGACGGTGCTTCACTCGTCAAGTGGTTGTTCCCCCGAATGGCGAACTTTGCCCTATGCTGCTCAAAGAGTGCCACGACAAAGGACCTGATGGACACTTCAAATAGGACAAGATGCTAAAGAAGCTAGAAAAAAGCTACTGGTGGGACAAGATGCAATCCAAAGAAACCGTGGGCTGACATCTCCATGGACTTTGTCACATGATTACCAATCACACCCAAGGGATATGACACAATCCTCGTGATCGACGATGGGTTCTCTTGAATGTCCCACTTAATTCCGACAACGACCACTGTCACCGCCGAGGGAACAACACGGTTCTTTCTAAACAACATCGTATGGCTACACGGCGTACCAAGAACTATCACAAGCAACAGAGACAGTCGATTCACCAACCGTATTTGGCGCGAACTGATGACTCGCTACGGCAGCATAATTCAACTTTCTACGGCGTTTCATCCTCAAACCGATGGTCAAACTGATGGTCAAACTGAGCGGACAAATCAAATGCTGGAAAAAAATCTCCGACTGCCGAACACTATGCAAACCTTACAGGACGAATTGGGCACAAAAACCCCCGACCGCCAAAATCGCATACAACTCGACAGTTTCCACCGCCACGGGTAAAGCTCCGTTTGAAGTGGTGTATGCCAAACTCTCCGCCACACCAGCCGGACTACGAAGTCACAGCAACATTCCCACGGTTGACATTCAACGCCAAGACTTCATAACCATCTGGGAGGAAATACAGCAAACCCTCGCAAAGGCACAAGTAGCAATGAAGCAAGTAGCTGACCAACGTCATAGCGACGGCGTGTTCGTAGCTGGTGACAAAGTCCCTCTCAGCTTAGCAAACATCAAACTCCGCGGAGCCTACTGTTCAAAGCTCAAACCTCAATGGTTGGGATGGTTTGAGATCAAGCGCATGCAAACCCCTGTGGTTGCGTGACTCAAACTCCCCGGAACTATGCAAGTTCATCTGGTGTTCCATGTCAGTAGACTCGAGCACTATTGAGACCCCGGAGAGAACTTCCCCCGAAGGGATGTCCCTCCCCTCCCTCCCATTCAAGTGGACGAGGACACAAAGTACGTCATTGAGGACATCCTCAGCCATCGACGATGAGGCAAAACAACAGAATATCTAATCAATTGGCACGGCTATCACGCCACACATAACAGTTGGGAACCGTATGACAACCTCCAAGACGTCGATCACCTCATGGACGACTATTAACACTGTCACCGGCCCACGTCTGTACGCGCGCCGGGATGTTACGGCTAAAAGGGGGAGAAGTGTTACGTACTAGATGTACACAAGTCCCTCTTCTCTCCGAGTGGATGTTTGTATTATCACACAAATACCCCATCGCATCACGAGACCGTGGTATTCACTGCATTGGTCGAGGGCAAACCGGCCACCTGCCCCACCTCTACTGAATCTTCCCGAACCTTGTGACAACTTCGACCACTTTCGCGAATCTACAACATAAGTATCACGAACTTTGGGTTGACTTGTCGACGCACCGAGACAAATCTGGATTTAGAAAGATACATCTTGCATCTTCAACGCCGATTCTCAAAGACCCCCGGTTTCTCGGCGGACCTTCTTGAATCCGACCACTCAAGACGCGACTCCACACGCGTCGCTCGACAGTCGACCCAACGACCCTGACTATGTCTCATTCGTAACTCGACACTTGCATATATATGTTTGATCATTTCAACACTTGTCGTGAAAGTACACTTACCGCTAGTTATAAATTACTCAAGTGTCCCAAATTCTAAATTTTATTCTACCTCGCAAATTCTACCTGTTCACCATGTACGCTCTGTTCGGCATAACACGAATCCCATGTTGCGATTTTCGGAGGTGCCGAGCTAGCTCTGAATCCTAGTAGGGGGGTTGTAGTTTGCCAGTGTCACGCTGACTGGTCGTATGAGCCACGTGGCTCAAGCGGGGTCACCTTGGACTGTGGGCGGTAAGATCGGATGGCTTGAGGGTCGGAGACCCTCAAGCTCTACGGTTTTGGACTAGTCGACCAAGGATTCTGTGAAATCCGTTGCACCTTCTTTCAACAGAGATAAAGGAATTTTTTGCTTGCAACCTAAATAATGAATAACAACTGTTTAGCAGTACGTGTAATTCAATGACAAGTTTTCAACATCTCAAGTGCATACATATTGTAGCGAGAGGGCCGGTTCGGCCCTCCCTCCTCGCTGAAGCGAGGGGTGGTTGTGCACCACCCCTCCCGTCAGCGAGGGCTGGCCGGCGGCCAGCAAAGTGCTGGCCGACCACTAGCAGGCCAGCCGTCAACCGCCGATTGGGCTGAGGCAGCAATCGGCGACTGAGGGGCTGCGAGGGCCTCGAGGGCGAGGCCTTGTTGCCTCATGCCCTCGGCCCTGCTTGCCCTCCTTGCAAGCGAGCGAGCGAGGACATGGGAGGGGGGCGAGGGACAAGAGATGAGAGAAAGCTGGCACAAAATTGCCAGCGTGCCTCGCACGCGACAATTTTCCTACCAAAACGTCAAAAACATGACTTGAACTTCGTTTGCGAAGAGCTTGGACATAGAAAAACGGAACAACTCATGTGAAAACACGAGTTCAAGGTAAATATCCCCGGTTTAGGTCGCAGAACCAGGGGTCAGGCTAAAAGCGGAAATAGGCCTCCAGAGACTCAAAATATTCGAGTCTCCCTGCTCTGGGTCGTTGATGACGATTGCCCCTCAGTCCTGCAACGGGGGTAAACCCCTGACGTGGACTGGGAACGCCATTCTGCGTACTCCAACGACGACTTCAGAGTAGGAGTTGAAGACTCGACCCGTAACATTGGTTCTCAGAGCCAGACGACCCGCGCGACTAAGGGTTTGACAGAAATGGCGGCTTTGTCAAATACAAAATGCCGCATGCAGCTACAAGGAGCAGCAGAAACGCCAGAAGGGACTACGACATCCATAATTCACTGATTGAAGTGCCGTAAAGCGCGTTAGAGAGCTGGAAAAAGTCTCTACTTGGTGGAGCCACTTTCTTCCAGCCTCTCTTCACTCCAAGGGGGCTAGGAGGATTTTTGTGGGACGGGGTGGGTAGTCCCCACCCCCAAAAATCACCAAATCTTCCCATTTTCCAAAACTCCTTCCTCCCTCCCTCATCTAAAAACTGGGATAGCACGATTTCCCAAGATTTAAGTACTCTCATGGCCGAAGAGCACCCCAAAAAGAAGGAGGGTGTCACCTTCAAGGGTTTTGACCGCACTCCAACGCCGCTGGCTCAAGGGAGACGTCGCCCTAGAATATGAGAGGCGTCAAGGAGCGTGAAGAGAAGGCCAAGGAAGACAAGAAGACAAGAGGAAGACAAGAAGGTAAAAGGAAGAGTGAAGGAGTTGCTAGGAATCTTTAGATTTCGTCCTTACACTCCTTGTTCTTGTTTGGTGAGCGGCACTCACGTCCCTTGTCATTTTGTTGTCTTGTAATTTTCTGTTTTCCTAGATTCTAGCAAGTACCATTTGCCGCGAGTCACGGCTTAGGAAGACTAGTTTTCAAAATCCACGCCCTTGTGCCGATGTGGTGGCCTAGGAAAATAGAAATTAAAAAAATACTTGCCTCATCAATCGTGAGAAAAAGGAGAGTGTGGGAGGCGATCCCTCCTCAAAGTTGTGGGATGATCCCCACAACAGTTTTCACATGCTAGTTGCTCGGGCAACGAGATGGCAAGTGCCGGATCTTCGTGGACCAACAAGGGCAAGGTGGTGACGGCCTCACCACACGCCCTCGGCAGACTCCATGTTTTGGGAGCCATCACCGTGAGCCCGGTTGCCAAACCAAAGGCAACAGTACCGTGGAAGGCAACCGGCACCAACCTCGGCGACACAGAGAATCGTGCGGAAGCCAAGAGAGTGCTTGACGAGCACGTCAACGTGCACGTGGGCGACCCACACGCGATGGACAATGCACTTGAGGAGGACCACCTGGGCGTGGACCCCGACGAAGAGCACGATGCCAACGATGGCGAAGGTGATGAGGATTGCAATCATCGCCATCGTAGTGCGACGAACTCGAGTCATTTTCTCGAGAAGGGCAAGGCACTCGTTGCATCGCCCAAAGCTGGCGACAGCAACAAGGCTGCCGAGAGTAGCAAAGGCGTCAAAAGGAGCCACATGGGAAGTGCCCACGAGAATGAGCCGGACGACGTCGCCACGAAGGCAACTCACGAAGACCACCGCAGGGCTGCGGAGTTCGCTGCTGAGGCGGCGGGCCGACCCAAGATCTCCACCATCGGTGGAGGTATGGCACCACTCGGAGGAGTTGGGGCGGACCCCCCTTCCTACGATGTGGCCACAATGGGGCAGGGCAGCGCCCACTTGAGCGTCGTCACTCATGACTGTCTCCTTTGAAAGGCGGGACTCCTTGGAGGCGTGTACGCAAACCGTTCCCTCCGGCAGTGGGTAAAGGTGCACGGACAACGCGAGGCCGTGGAGGCTATTGCCGATGCTATGACGACATCAGAACTCAAGTTTGTATTCGCCAACCTACTGGCCCACGTTGGGCAGAGTATCATGGACCTCGACCGTGATCACCAGCTGTAGCACCTAGCCTCTCATGAGGCAAGCCGCCAATGCAACGACCTCGACAAGGTGTTGTAGAGCGTGAACAAGTGTGGATGCAGTAGCAAGTGCAGCACGCCGTAGTTGCAGATGCCACTGACGGTGGTAGCGACAACTTGCCTACCTCGACGACTTCGGGGCCGGTCATAAACACGTCCTTCCTCCACAATGTGGAGATCTTCCGAAAGGGCGTGAAGCTCACCGACTGGCTGAACTGCATGGAGCACGTCTTATGCATCCACAAGGCTCCACTCAGCCAGTGGGGTGACGTTGCCACAACGCGGCTTGAAGATAAGCTCTTCAAGTACGTGGTCAAGGAGTGGAGTACATAGAGGCCTCACCTTGAGTGGAAGCCCATGCCGTGGGAAGCCTTCTACGCAATCATGCGTAAGAAATGTACCTTGTGTGAGGAGGCGCAGTACGCCTTCCACAAGATCAAGGACTTTAGGTGATTGGGTAACTTGTTTGAGGCCTACTTGAGCGAGTTTACCGCGCTCATGGAGGAAGCCAAAAGCTTTACCGAGAGCAATGGTACCCAGACCTTCAAGTACCCAGAGTGCTTGTTGCTGGAGTACTTGCACAATGGTCTTGCCAGCGAGAAGCAAAAGGACAAGACCACCACGATCGCAACGGGCCAAGCTTGGACAAGTTGGAGGGCGTTGCGAGACTACATGACTGAAGTGTATTCAGCGAACACNTGGGTAACTTGTTTGAGGCCTACTTGAGCGAGTTTACCGCGCTCATGGAGGAAGCCAAAAGCTTTACCGAGAGCAATGGTACCCAGACCTTCAAGTACCCAGAGTGCTTGTTGCTGGAGTACTTGCACAATGGTCTTGCCAGCGAGAAGCAAAAGGACAAGACCACCACGATCGCAACGGGCCAAGCTTGGACAAGTTGGAGGGCGTTGCGAGACTACATGACTGAAGTGTATTCAGCGAACACGAAGCACTACTTGGATGTAAGGCCAAACGTATGTGCATAGCAACGCCGCGATGCATGCATGGATGCTGAAGGGGCTGGAGGGACAGCCGGGCAGCGGGGCGGGGTCAAGGGCATGCAACCGGCAAACCCCTCAGTCAAGAAGAATGGTAGGAACAAGCCCTCTAACCAAAAGCGTGGCCGTGACAATGACGAGCTGCAGGTGGCGCGTGAGTGTCGTAACATAGCCTTCTCGGAGGGACTGTGCCATAAGTGCATGCAGCCCAGACACTTCAGGGCTCATTGCCCTTAGGCTACTGGTGGTGGACAAGAGGTCGCGACGTTAGCCATAGCAGCAGCACTTTGTGGGCAAGGTGCAGTAGGAGGCCGGGGATAGGACTGTGGACAGGGTCGCGATCACGGCAATGGGCCCGACTGTGGTAACGGACAAAGCTCTGGAGCGGGTTTTCTCCATCCCTGAGTGACGTTAGTGGGGACCACTCAGGGGTAAAATTGGATCATGAGTTTGGGTTCATGTTTTCAGACGAGGATGTTAAACAATTTGAGTTTTGACGAGTTTAAATTTCTCTGTTGTTTTCTCTCCTTACATTGAACCTCATTATGCACTTGCCAATCAACATTGCCCACTATAACTTGCATCACTGGACGAGATGCATGACCGAACATGCTTAGTGGTGGCGACACCGACCACTGTGCAAGAATTGTGTAACACAGTGATTGAAGCAAACACCCTCAAAGCAAAGAGTTCAATCATGTTCACGATACCTTTAGTGGACGATTTTGACCCAGTGAATCTTAAACATTGGAAGGTGCAGGCAAAATTCACACGTGCCCACAAGATGTTGACTGAAGTAGATGAATCATGGGAGCTGCGACGTCCGTCGTCTACATTCTGTGTTTATCACAAACTCGACATGTCATCGTTGAGCCTGTTTACTCGGAAGAGTGGAGGTAACATGATTATGCAGTTCAAAGGAAAGCTAGTTGGTGCTCCCGTGAACGTACTTGCAGACAGTGGAGGAGATGACTCCTTTGTTAGTTTTGGCTTTACCCGACAGCTTGGCATGAAGTACGAGCCATCAAATAGCGCATTTGTCGTCAGTGACAAATGTACGGTACCCATGATCGGTACTTGTAAAGCAAAAATTTGTATTCAAGGGTACACATAGAGTGTCACGTTGAAGATACTCAACCTTCTTGACCCGTTTGACGTGGTGCTAAGTGATCCCTGGCTCCGTGAAAAGAAGATTCTAATGTGCTTTGAAGCAAAGCGTTTGATCCTCCGAAAAGGACAACGTCGCTTTACGTTGATTCTGAGTACAAAGTTATCATCGTACCGACTCAAAGTCCATGCCAGCTTGTCTAGGATGCATGTCAAGAGACGTATTCGACAAGGTTGTCGATACTTCTTGGCTCAACTGCAGAAAGTAGAGGACAACGTGAAGGAAGACATGCCACAAGAGATGAAACCTCTTTTGGCAGAGTTCTCGGATGCATTCCAAGACCCACCAGCTGGGCTTCAACCGGAAGGACACATGGGCCACACAATTCTGCTGCAATCGGAGGCGAATCCTCTGTTCAAACCCATGTATCACCTTAGTCCAGCCCAAAGGCAAGAGGCCGGATGCCAAATCAAAGAGTACCTTGCAAAAGGATGGATCGAGCCAAGTAGCTCGTCGTACAGTGCGCCGATCTTTTTTGTGAAGAAAAAGGACGGTGGGTTACGCATGTGCATGGACTACCGGACGTTGAACAAGCTGATGGTGAAAATTTGATTCCCCTTATTGCGGATTGAGGACCTTTTTGACCAACTCCAAGGCGCAAAAGTTTTTCGTCCTTGGATTTGTCTCAAGGGTACCATCAAACACCCATCACGGAAGATGATGTCCCTAAAACCGCGTTTCAAATGCACATGGGACACTATCAGTTTCACGTGTTATGCTTTGGGCTTACGAATGTCCCGACAACCTTCCAAGGAGAAATGAACCGAACGATCGCTAGGCAACTCGGTCAGTTTATCTTTGTTTACCTAGACGACATCTTGGTTTTTTCCAAATCAATGGAAGAGCACATCGAACATCTGCGTGAATTCTTTGCAATCCTTCGGGAACATAAGTTCTATGCCAAGGTGAGCAAGTGCAAGTTTGCACAAGATGAGCTCGAATACCTTGGAAACATCGTCGGCAAGGACGACATCCGTGTCAACCCACAAAAGGTCCAAGCGGTTGTAGACTGGCCACGCCCGGAAAATGTTGGGCAGATTTGGTCTTTCCTTGGCCTTGCAAACTACTTTCGACGGTTTCTGCAAGGATATTTGACCCTGGTAGCACCGTTGATCAGGCTCATACAAAAATACGTGCACTGGGAATGGACATCTGATTGCGAGCATGATTTTCGTTAAGTCAAGGAGCTTCTATCCACAGCGCCCTAGCTCTTCCGGATCCATCGCAACCGTGGGAGGTTTGATGTGATGCACTGGTAGTACGACTCGGAGCCGTCCTCATGCAAAACGGTCACCCACTTGTGTATGAGAGCCAGAAGCTCATCCCTGCAAAAACGCGGTACACAAGTGGGGATCAAGAGCTCATTGCGGTAGTACATGCTTTCAAGATGTGGCGTTGCTATCTCGAGGGTGCTAAAGGGGGTGTGACGGTCGTGACCGACCATAACCCATTGGTGTTTTTCCAAACACAACTGAACCTGTCAAGACGACAGGCGCGTTGGAGCGAATACCTAAGCCTATTCTCGTTTACATGGGAATATTTGCCAGGACGCATCAATGTGGCCGATCCACTAAGCCGACAGCCTATGGAAATTAAAGCAGCCACCAAGGTCAGTGGGTGCTTTATGGCCATTGCAACAGCAACAGTACAAACCCAAGATTCCCCTATGCCTTTGCGGCAACCACCAAGAGATGTTATCCATTACTACAGTTTTGTAAACAGGATCTGGATGGGATACTGTGTGGATTCTTGGTTTCAAGACTCTCAAAATCTGGACAAGCACAGCTTGGTGGAGGCCGCAAGAATCTTCTGGTACAGAGAACAAGTTGTTGTGCCAAACTCGGGAGACCTTCGAGCAAAGATTATCCCCCAGTTCCAGGACCCGCTGGTCGTAGGTCATGTGGGACCTCGAAAGACTGGACATGCACTCTCGAACCACTATTGGTGGCCAGGGTGGAATATCGATGTCCGTAAGTATTGCATGGCATGCAATCCATGTCTTCAGAATACGACTACTAACAAGAAGCATGCTGGACTACTCCAACAGCTTCCAATTCCTGGGACTCCATTGGAGTGGGTCAGCATGGACTTCATTACTGGTCTTCCCGGCACAGCCCGTGGCCACGATGCAATACTAGTACTTGTGGATCTTTTGACGAAGATGACACACTTCATTCCTACAACCACTGAGGTAAACACAGAGGAGACCGCTCGTCTCCTCTTTTAGGGTGTCGTAAAGTACCATGGCTTGACGTAAGCGTTATCTCTGACTGAGATAAAAAAATTGCTGATAAGTTCTGGCAAAAGATGCTCTAGTACTTTGGCAATGAGTCGTAGATGTCGACAACGTTCCACCCTCAAACTGACGGAAAAACAATGCGCATGAACCGCAATCTAGAACAAATGCTCCGCATGTACGTGGACCCTGCCATGAATGACTGGGACGAATTCTTAGCACCGACAGAGTTTGTGGTGAATAACTCGGTGAAAACGTCTACACAATTCACACCGTTGGTGTTGAACAATGGTTGGCATCCAGTGGTTCCCTCTTCATTGGTGAAGAGTGGGAGTACAGGAGAATAGGTTTATTCTGCTCAAGCCTTTGCCAAGACCATGAATCCTCGTTACAGAAGGGAAAGGGTCACTCTCAAGCTGCTCGGCAAGGACAAAAGGCATATGCCGACAAAAGTCGCCATGAGGTCTCGTTTGACATCGGTGACAAAGTGTTGCTTAGCACTAAATATCTTTGGTTGAAGTCACCAAGGGCACGAAAAATTCTATCAAAGTGGATTGGGTCATTTCCCATTGTTGCACGCATCGGGCCAGTGGCATACCGATTGCTGCTTCCACCGAATGTGAAGATACATGATGCGTTTCATGTGAGCCTGTTGGCTCCATACATAGTAGAGAGAACCGTCCAGCCACCACCAACAGTCCTTGCTGCCGATGGCCAATACAAGGTTCTTTGGCTCCTCCAGCACCAAGATCGTACTCTCTGGTCGCGTGTTATTAGGGAATACCTTGTTCATTGTGTTGGGTGTGGACCTGAACATAACTCATGGGAGCCCGAATCCTCGTTGCCCACAGGCGTGGTCAACGAGTATTGGATCAAGCTGGCAGCGCGCACAAATTGACGTGTGTCATGGATCACCACCTAAATGTAGAAAGAAGGTGAACAACATTCCCGCAGAGCAGCATTCATGGACTGCAACCATAGGAGGTTGGGGACACCCAACATGGCTGTCGCGCGGATGCTCCATTCTAAAGGGGGGAGGTCGCTAGCCGTGCAGACCGACAAGCTGTAGCTTAGGTCCCAGTGCCATGCATGTGTTCATGTTTAGCTGGTGATTGAAGTTATTGGTTTTCTTTCACAATGTTGATGAACCACTTACTGACAATCTCTCTTGTTGTTCATGAACCGGGACGGTTCATAATAAGTGGGGAGGAATGTAGCGGGAGGGCCGGTTTGGCCCTCCCTCCTCGCTAAAGCGAGGGGTGGTTGCGCACTGACCCTCGCGCCAGAGAGGTCCAGCGGCCAACACTTCGCTGGCCGCCGGCCAGCTCGTTGCTGGTTGGCTGGACGGCTGGCGGCCGGCCAGGTGACCGGCCGGCCACTAGCAGGCCAGTCGCCAGCCGTTGATTGCGGCCTCAGCCCGATCGGCGGCTGAGGGGCCGCGAGGGCCTCGAGGGCGAGGCCTCGTGGCCTCGTGCCCTCGCTCCCACTCGCCCTCCTCACAAGTGAGGAAACAAGAATGAGGGAGGGGGGTGAGGGGCGAGGGACGAGAGAAAGTTGGCTCGAAATCGCCAGCGTGCCTTGCATGCGAGGATTTTGTGCCAGAACGTAAAAAAAATAAATCAAAGTTCATTTGCGATAAACTTTGACATAAAAACAACGGAATAACTCGTGTTAAAACACGAGTTTGAGGTAAAAACCCCCGGTTTGGATCCCAAAACCAGGGGTAAGGCTAAAAACAGAAATGTGTCTCTGGAGACTCATAGTATTCAAATCTCCGTCCTCTGGGTCGTTGATGACGATTGCCCCTCAGTCCTGCAAAGGAGGTAAACCACTGACGCAGACTGAGAATGCCATTCTGCAAACTGCGTCGACAACTTCAGAGCAGGAGCTAGAGACTCGACCCGTTACACACATGATGCCGAGGAAAAGATTGTAGTATATGTTGGGTCAATTGTGCTCGAGTCTAGGGTTGAGTGCGACGCTACGTTGTGAGTGGTCGGTTCAAGGAACTACGTTGGGAACTTGGGGGGTTTTGAGAGCGCCAAGGAACGGCTTCATAAAATCTAGCATCGTGAAGAAGTCAACCGAATGGTGTTAAACTGTTGAAATAGTTTGTGAAACTTATGTCAACCATTAAAGAAAGTAGTCGCATATGTCATGATCCTCAGAAACATAACATTTGAGGTCCGGAAAAGTGGCCAGAATATAGTTGGTCAGATTGTGTAAAAATCCTGAGGTCCACGTGCTTTGGGCCACGAATGCAAGGGAAGAAATACCCGCTTGCGGAGTTTCAAGGACATGGGTACGTCTAGGAACCAACACCCCCCCCCCTAGGTGCGACGTTGGAGAGCCTTAGCAGACATAGGCCAGTGACACCGGAGTGACCTTCGATCAGATGATCGACGTCTTAGAGGTTGTCAAAGGGTTTGCAGCTCTTGTGCGCGACGTCGTAGCCATGCGACCAGATGTTTGGTCGTCTTTCCGCTTTGTCAATGGCTGAGGATTTCCTCCATCACATACTATGTATCCGTGTCCACTTAGATTGGAGATGGAGGAGAGACATCTCTGCCGGGGAATCTCTCTTTGGGGTCTCGGTAGTGCCTGATCTTGCTCACGTGGAAGACTGGATGGATCGGCATGCTATCACGTGGGTGAAGGCGAGCAAAATCCAAGGTTTTCATTTGTTTGGTCTCAAACCGGCCCAACAAGGAGGGTTGATCTTCACAAAGCCTTGTCCACGGAGCTTGATGTTTGCTGAGATGAGAAGGGCGTGATCGATAGCGCTGAACACTTCGTCAATGCGATGTCGGTCCGCTGCTCGCTTCATAGTTGCTCGCGTCTTTGCAAAGGTCTAACGTGTTTATTCTTAGATTCTAGAGAAGTCTTGTCGGTGGATGTCAACCGCCAGGATTATACTCTGGCTTTGGAGTCCTGCGGGTGAGGCGGCAAGTTTTTCCGTACACCACTTTGAATACAAATTTACCCCTTGTGGTGGAAGTCGCCAGGTTGTATACATGTTTGGCGGTTGGTGATTTTACTACCCAATCGGTGCCATGATTTTACCCAATCGGTTGGCGATTTTACTACCCAATCCGAGGAGTTGTTCAAGCATTTGATTGGTTTGCCAGGTCTGCCCGTCTGTTTGAAGATGGAACCCCATTGATAGCTGGATCTCCCTGTCCGAACAAGCCATTTGTTTGCATAAGAAATGGCTAGTGAAGCAGCTGTCTCTGCTGCTGACGATAGTATGTGGCACTCTATGCAGCTATAGAATCTGATGTATGAATGGTAACATTGTTCTTTCTATGGTGACGGTGAGCGTTTTCAAGTCAAAGTTTGATATTCTGGAAATTCTATCCACCACCACGAGGGTGTCACCACATCACTACGTAGTGAAGAATAGTCCTTTGACAAAGTCTATGCTGATGTTGACCCATGGCTTGATTGGAACAGGGAGTGGTTGGAGCTATACCGGTGGCTTTGTGCAGCGAGGTTCTTGCCATTGAAAGACGTTGTCCTATTTGCAGAATGTCACAACATTGGTCTACATTCGGCCCCACCAGTCATGATTTTCCGGCTTCTTGAGCTTCTTGTCCTCGCCAAAGTGTCCACCTGGACCAGTTTATGGCATTCCTCCAACATCATCTGTCATATCTCCTTGTTCTGTGCTACGATGGCTTGGCGAGTGGATTGCCCTCACCACTAGGGGTCGTTAAACCAGAACTTGGGTTTGTCGTACCCGCCAAACTCCTTGTAACCCTTCGTGGACAACCTTGTAGGGTACGGGTTTTGTTCGACGAGCATTTGTTGATCTTGGCCGTCAAGTCTGGTCGCTAAATTAGTGCATCCACTGTATTTGTTTTTCCATGTCCGTATTCGATTTCATAGTCAAAGTTGGACTCGAGGAACTCCATCCTTAGAGTTTGTCCACAGCATGGTGGTCCGCTAGACAATACATCATCAAAATTTTAGGTAAGACTGCCACGTCTTGAGTGCGTGCATGGCCGCCAACATGGTTAAGTAACTGTCCGCATAGTTTTTGCGACATGTACATGGCCGTTTGTTCTCCACCGCCGTTGCCTTGGAGTAGAACGGCTCAGATTGCTTGATCGGACACGTATGTGGCCATAATGTAATACACAGTAAGATCCGTTAATCGTATGACTTGCATCCAGGTCAGAGCATTTCTGAAAGGGTCTAACGCTTCTTGTTTGTTGTTCCCCGAATTCCACTCGTTACTTATACGAGTTAGATGGGAGATAGGCACTGAAATCCAGGCATGATTTCCTTTTTGGATTGATGCTAGTAGTTGCATAATGCCAAAATCACAAGTCGCCCCAGTTATTGGTCGAGGTCGGCCCATTGGTGGCCTGCTCTGCTTTCTTCATGTCCATGGTGATCCATCAGTCGCCGATGATGTGGCCAAAAAACTCGATTGAACGGCAACGGAAGTGGCACTTTGAGATTATTCCATATAATTTCTTTCTTTGTTAAAGCTTTAGAGCTTTTTGGGGGTGTGCATTGTGCTCCTCCGGGGTGCAGCTAGACATGAGGATGTTGTCAAGATACACGATGATGAATTCATCGAGGTGCGACCGGAAATCATTGATCATCATTGTCGTCATTGATGTTGCAAGGGAATTTGTGAGTCCAAACGGCATGACAGTGAAGCCAAAGTACCCATGTTTGGTACGGAACATCGCCTTTACGATTTCCTTACCACATACGCACATTTTATGATCGTCACTAAGTAGGTCAATTCTGGTGAAAACTCTTGCCCCGTAGACTTGGTCAAAAACTTCATTCACTCATGGAAGGAGGTAGTTTTCTTGATGGTGATGTCGTTCAATGCTTGAAAATCCACGCACATCCACATCTCTCCTATTTTCCTTTTCATGAAAAGCACAAGAGATAAATGGGATGACGTGGATGGCCTGATGAATCCTTGACCGGGCATATAGTCTAGCTTCTTTTTGTGTTTGGCTAGATCATAGTTGCTCACCCCATAGGTCCCCTTGACCGTCGGTCTGGTGCCCGAATTCAGGTCTATCTGTTGATTGAGGATGTGGTACAAAGGTAACTCACCAGTCAGTTCATCAGGAAAACAACTTCGGAACGGTTGTG
>SZWC01012197.1:66666-87530 GCA_023375785.1 Penium margaritaceum | reverse complement strand
CCATGGAGTATGACAAAAGCCAGCCAGAGGGGGGGGGGGGAGATACACACATGACTATTGTAGTGCCCCATACATTTGACTCTCATGGACAAATCACTCAACTTGCACATGTATCTCCGGTACACAGTTCCATGTTCCGTGATGTCTTCCGTGGACTGCGGGCAGATCGCGATATACCGTACCCCCGCCTCAATTCGCAAGGAAAATAACTCAAACTATTTTCGGACCTGATAATGTTCCTCTTGTATCTTGTTCCGGAACAGTTTGAAATTAGGTCACTTTCGTATTTGAAAAATGGTGAGAAAAAAACAGTCGTCGTGGATACACAAAGAAACTATACTGGAGCGCAGGTTGGGGCAGTGGCGGTGTTGATGCAGCGTGCGGGCTTCCACGCAAGTTGCTTACTCAGCTGCCCCCTCAGTCTGCTGCTCTAGAGTCTACGTGTGAGTGCTCTGTAATTTGTTACTCAGAAACACGCGCGCCAGAAAGTAGTTGAAGACTGGAAGTAGCTGATTAGGAGTGAAGAATGAACAATGGGAGACCCCTCCAAGTTCTAGCTCCCCCCGACTAGTGTAGAACTTGTCACTCAGCTAACCAGCCAATCAGAGTATAGTCTTAGTCCTAGATTTTTTGGCAGGCAGGGTTTTCTTGGTGAGCCCTGCCAGGCGCCCGACAGCCCAAAACCCGGGGGTTGTTCGTTTTGCCTGAAAACTGGATCATACCATAACACCGACGCTAAGGATACAGTCGTGCGGTCAGAATCAGCCAGAAAAATAGCAGCAAAGAGTTATGACTGCCCAAACCCAGGCAGTGCCTACGACGGTCCATGACGACAACCAGTGACACGCAGCAAGAGACATGGGCCCTAGGCAGAGGACGATGTTGCAGATGCAATGGCACAGTCAGAACTAGCGCTAGGTGCATGCAGGCAGCATCTGCGGTGGCAGTGACCGCCGGCGGCCCGACCGCCGAGAAGGCCTGTCGATGGAGCTGAGCACGTCGCCGGAGGTAGGAAGCTTCAGCGAACTGCAAGTAGGCCTCAGCGTGCGTCGGCTCCACCGGACGACAATCCAGCAACGTCCAGTCTCGCCATCAGTCATCTGCACGCCAATGTACACAAGCCGGGAGGACACAGCAGAGCACAATGAGAAATGCGCAAAAACCGACACTCCCCCATGACTCACAGGCGTAGTGCACATGTGCGGGCAAAGACACAGTCAAGGGAAATGCCTAGGTAGCAGGTTGGGGCAGCAGCGTTGTTGATGCAGCGTGCGGGCTTCCACGCTCGTTGCTTAAGTCAGCTGCCCCCTCAGTCTGCTGCTCTAGAGTCTAAGACTGGAAGCTCTGGGTTTGTTACTCAGAAATGCGCGCGCCAGTGTTAGCGTCAGAAAGTAGCTGAAAACTGTAAGTGACTGATCAGGAATGAAGAATGAACAACAATAGGTGACCCCTCCAAGTTCTAGCCCCCCCCCCCAGCTCTGTAGAGCTTGTTACTCAGTTCATCAGCCAATCAGAAAATAGCTCAGTTCAGGCTGGCAGGTTTTCTCGGTGAGGCCTGCCAGGCAGCCGACAGCCCAAAACCCAGGCGTCGTCCGTTTTGCCTGAAAACTGGACCATACCATAATACCGCCGCTGCGAACGCAGCCGTGCGGTCAGAATCTGCTAGAAAAATAGTAGCGAGGAGTTATGGCAGCCTAAACCCAGATAGTGCGCACAACGGTTTGTGCTGCCGAACAGGGCCATGCAACATGCAACTGGGACCCTAGGCAGTGCATGATGAGGCAGACGCAATAGGACGCGCTGGACGCATGCAAGCAGCAAATGCGGTGTCAATGACCGCCGGCAGCACGTCCGCCGAGGAGGCCTGCCGATGGAGCTGAGCGCGTCGCCTGAGAGAGGAGGCTCCAGCGAACTGCGAGAAGACCTCAGCGTGCGTCGGCTCCACCGGANGACACTCCATCAGCGTCGCGTCTCGCCGTCAGTCATCTGCACGCCGATGTACACAAGCCGGGAGGACACAACAGAGCACAATGAGAGATGTGCAAAAACCAACACTCCCCCATGACTCACAGGCGCAGTGCACATGGGCGGACAGGGACATGGTCAACATCCAGACTCCCCCAGGGCATGCAGAGACGCAGGCAGAGATAAAGAGAGAGCCACTCACGGACGTACACCGACCAAACTCACAGCCTTCTTGAACGAGTTGCGCTTCAGTGCCTTGGTTAGGAAGTCAGCCAACTGCCGTGCTGTCTCAATCCACATGATGCTGATGCTGCCGTCATGCAACAATGAACGCACACAGTGATACTCAACGTTGATGTGCTTTGTGCGTGTGTGATGCACGCCGTCATTGTCGGCGATGGCCATGGCACTCTCATTGTCACAATGCAACGTGATGGATGGGACAGACTGACGCAACTCGGACAACAGACGACGCAACCACACACTCTCACACGCGCCTGATCCAAGAGCCACGNGATGCTGCCGTCATGCAACAATGAACGCACACAGTGATACTCAACGTTGATGTGCTTTGTGCGTGTGTGATGCATGCCGTCATTGTCAGCGATGGCCATGGCACTCTCATTGTCACAATGCAACGTGATGGATGGGACGGACTGACGCAACTCGGACAACAGACAACGCAACCACACACTTTCACACGCGCCTGATCCAAGAGCCACGTACTCAGCCTCAGCAGTGCTGCGTGCTATGCACCCTGTTTGCCACTGCGCCAGGACACAGCCGTGCCGCCAATAAGAAAGATCCTGCCTGTGCGACTCTTACCGTCCGGACTGCCGGCCCAGTCGCTGTCGATGTAGCCCACTGCGACAACAGACGGTTGACGGCGGAACATGAGACCTCGCCGAGGAGTCGAGACAACATAGCGCAGTACTCGGATCGCGGCCTCATAGTGGAGGTAACGCGGCTCCTAAGAAAACTGGGCCAGGAGGTTGACGGCGAACGCGATGTCTGGACGCGTCGTCGTCACCAGGAACATCAGTGACCCGATGACTCGCAGGTACGTGGTCACGTCAACTGGCTCCCCCACAACAGCTGGGTCAGGACTCTTCGGCTTCACCTGGCCATCGGGAGACATGGGTGAGGATGCGCTCAGCACGAGTGGCAGGTCCTCGGCGAAGCGAGGGGACAGAGTCTGCACATAAGCAGCCTGATGGACATGGAGGATGCCCTGGGAGTGATCATGCTCGAGCTCCATGCCCAGGAAGACTCGGGCAGACCCGAGATCCTTCATCTGGTAGGTGGCGTGTAGCAGGTCCTTGACGCGCTGGATGGCGGCCGTGTCTGGCGACGCAACGAGGAGGTCGTCGACGTACACCAGAACAGCAGCAAAGGTCTGGCCTCGCGGAGTGACAAACAGTGCAGGGTCCGCAGTGCTGCGCTGGAGTCCACCACGAAGGAGCGTGCTGCTGATCTCCTGGTTGCAGCACCGAGGCGACTGCTTCAGGCCATAGAGGGCCTTACGCAGTCGCCACACTCTCCTGGTGCCATCGTTGAAGCCTGGTGGCTGCACCATGTAAAGCTCCTCACCCTCCAGTGAACCATGGAGGAAAGCGTTGCTCACATCCATCTGATGCAGCTCCCACCCATGCTGAGCGACCAGGCTGAAGAGAGCCCGGCCGGTGGAGAACCGGCCAACTGGGGTGAAGATCTGGTCATAGTCAACCCTAGGGACCTGGGCAAACCCCTTTGCAATGAGGCGGGCCTTGTACTTGTCCAAGGACCCGTCGGGTTTCCACTTGCGCCGAAAGACCCACTTGGCGCCGATGGCCTTCCGACCTGGAGGAAGGTCGACGAGGTCGTACACGTGGTGCTGTCGGATAGTAGCTAGCTCATTGGCGCAGGCAGCGTCCCAGTGTGCGGCCTCAGGAGAGGCTCGTGCCTCGCGCAAGGTGGCTGGGTCCTCCGGGCGTGCTGTGGAGCGGACTGAGAGAGCGTGTGCCTCTCGTGCCTCAGGAGGGATGCGCGCCAGGGCAGCCACGACAGCGTGCCGATGCTCGTGATGGAGCATGGCGTAGCCCAATGCGGAGCCCGGGTGCAGATCTGCGATGATGGCCGATGTGGTCAGGCCTAGGGCCTTGGTGCCAGGGTCCCCACTCACGACCGTGGGAGTGGAGGAGGCACGGGGAGCCACAGGGGGTCGAGACGCTGCCGAGCGCGGTGGGACGGTCTGCACGCTCACCAACGGCCTGGGTCGGAGGCTGCCGCCGGGGCCACGTGTGTAGTGTGGCAAGGCGTGCGACGGCGCTGAGTCTGATGGGCCAGTGGAGGCGACTGGGGCTGTCGGCCCGGAGAGATCAGCGGACACGACGGGGGCTGCTGGCCCGGAGGGACCAGCAGACGCGACTGGGGCAGCTGGCCCGGAGGGACGAGCGGACGCGACTGGGGACGCTGGCCCGGAAGGACCAGCGGGCGCGATTGGGGAAGCTGGCCCGGAGGGACCAGCGGACGTGACTGGGGCCGCTGGCCCGGAAGGACCAGCGGGCGCGACTGGGGAAGTTGGCCCGGAGGGACCAGCGGACGCGACTGGGGACGCTGGCCCGGAGGGACCAGCGGACGCGACTGGGGCCGCTGGCCCGGAGGGACCAGCGGACGCGACTGGGGCAGCTGGCTCGAGGGGACTAGCGGACGCGACTGGAGCAGCTGGCCCAGGGAGACCAGCGGACGCGACTGGGGCAGCTGGCCCGGGGGGACCAGCGGACGCGACTGGGGCAGCTGGCCCGGGGGGACCAGCGGACGCGACCAGGGCAGCTGGGCCGGGGGGACCAGCGAATGTGTCACCCGGACGCGGTAGGACGGAGGACGGACTCACCACTCCCCCACGCGACGGGATAGACACAAACGAGCCGGAGCAAATGAGATCGCGAGGAAACAGGTCCTCGAAGAAGAGGGCATCCCGGGACTCGACGATGCATTGCCAGGAGGGGTCCCAGAAGCGCCAGGCCTTGGACTGACGAGAGACACCGAGGAAGGTGCAGGGACGGCCGCGGGGCGCGAGCTTGCCGCCCTGCAATGGGGCGGGCAGCCAGACAATGGCGACACAACCCCAGACGCGAGCAGGGCGGAGGTCAGCGCGCTGACCGCACCAATGTTGGTACGGCGTGGACTGACGAGGAAGGGGACCGTGGGGAATCCGGTTCCAGACCCAGGTCATGTAGGCCATGGCTTCAAAGTAGAAGCCCTCGGAGAGACCGGACTCGACACGCATGGTGCGGACGGCATCGGCCATGGTCCGGTTCCACCGCTCGGAGACACCGTTCTGGGCGGGTGTGTAGGGCGCCGAAGTCTCGTGGTGGATCCCGCGGGAGGCGAGGAAAGTCGTGGCCTCACCCATGTACTCGCCACCGCGATCGGAGCGAAAGCGGCAAAGGGAGCGGCCACACGTGCGCTCTGCGAGGACAAGCCAGTCCTGGATGGCCCGGGCGACATCGCTCTTCTGCCTAAGACAGAAGATCCAGCGATAGCGAGAGTAGTCGTCCGTGAGGGTGAGGACATAGCGGCCATGCTCGCTGAGCAACTCGGTGGGGAGAGGGCCCATGACATCCGGGTGGACAAGGTCGAGAGGGGCGGATGCACGGGAGGCAGACAAAGGGTACGTGGACCGGTGCATCTTCCCCTGAGCGCAGTCAATGCACTCTGTGGGGCACGGGAGAGGGAAAGTCTCCGGGTCAAGGCCCGAGGCAGGCTGGGTACGAAGCATGCTGTCCACAGCGGTAGAGTGGACGTGGCAGAGGCGGCGGTGCAAGAGGCGGGTGTGCTGAGGAGAAAACGTGCTAGTGACGAGCACATGGCCTGTGGCGGCCGACGAAGAGGAGACGGGAGAAGAAGAGGAGAGACGAGGAACATGCCACAGGTTGCCATGGGCGGTGGCGTGCAGGACGACAAGACCAGACGGACGCAACGACACAGTGCCAACACTAAACGAGTGCACAACATCCATGCTCATGCGGTCAAGGGCAGTCACGGACAGGAGGCTGAGCTCGAGACCAGGGACGAAGAGGACATCGGTCAGAAAGACGTCACCGGTAGGACCACGAAAACGAACGACGCCAACACCACGGACAGGTGACACCTGTCTGAAGCCCGTCCGGACACCGGAGACATCGCCGACGGGACCGAGCATACTGAAGGCCTCACGAGAGGCCGTCATGTGATGCGTGGCCCCGGAGTCGATGATCCAGGTCTCAGCAGGGTCCTGGACCGAGGACGCTAGATCGCTAACGGTCACATGGCAGCAGGCGAGGGACGCAGACGCGGTGGACGGAGGCGCGAAACGGGACTGCCAATCGTCAAGCCAAGCAACATCATCAAGGAGAGGGGCGGAGGAGACCACGGGCGACGACGAGACAGACGAGGAAACGGGACACGACCGCAGCTCAGTCTCAGTCATGCAGGGCTGGGCAGGAGAGCAGGAGGTGATGCAACTCGCACTTCCCTGGGGAGGAGGGCGAGGCAGGCCAAGCTGGAGAGCGATGAACTGCTCCTGCTGACGCTTACAGGAGGAGGACCCGGGAGTGTAGACGGAGTGCGGAGTGACGGCGCCGGAGCCCGGGTAGTAGGAGGGCTGCGCCGGTGAAGGGAGCGGGGGCGCCGACAGTTGCGGGTAGTACTGCTCCGGCGCGGGTGTCTGCGGGACAGGCGGAGCTGCCAGAGTGACAGAGTCGCTGGACGAGGTCAAAGTGGTCGGGCCAGCAGCGGCGACGGCGGCAGAGGCGAGGCGGCGCTCCCGCTGGCGCCGCATGGTAGCGATGACGCGCGCCTCGTCCGTCGGGAGAGGGCACGTGTACCACCCGTGCCCGGGCTGTCCACAGTTGTGGCAGACCGAGCCACCACCGTTGGACCCGGTCGACGACTGCTGCTGCTGCTACTGCGACTGACCCTTGCCTTTCTTGTTCCGGTTCTTCTTCTTCTTCCCCAACGACGATGAAGCTGCTGCGGCGGGGGAGGCAACGGCCATGGAGGCAACGGCAGGGGAGGCGACAGCAGGGGAGGCGACGGCAGGGGATGCAAGCACCTCCGTACGATGGAGCTGGGACTCCTGGCGAGCTTCCTCAATGCGTAGGAAGAGCTCGTATGCCCAGGGTATGAGGGTGCCCTGGGTCGCCATGATGGAGAGGACGTCCTGGGGGTAGTGTACGAAGACGTCTGCGTAGTCGCTAGTGGCGCCGCGCTTGATGGTGAGGAGTGCGGACAGAGGGGGCGGAGCAGATGTGCCGAGACGACGGAGGATGTCCTCTGCCCGCTGCCAGTAGGCAGTGACCGTCTCGGTCTCCCCCATGTGCAGGGAGTTGAACACCTGAAGCAGACGGCTGATCTCAGCGTCGCTGGACAGGCGATAGGGCCTAGTGAGGACGTGCCAGGCGGCTGCAGGGTCTGGGATGTCGCCAGCTATGACATCACCGAGGAAAGGCTCTAAGGCCAGGCGGGAAGCTGGAGGGGCGACTGGGACAAGGGCACAGACAGCGTGACCAGCGTCATACAACTGGTCGGCCTGGGTGGAGTTGTAAGGGAGGGTGTAGTATGCCACAGGCCCTCACCCTGTGCCCAGATCCGGAAGCTGAGCTCCCAGCTCCAGAACTGCTCGCCGGCCTGAAGCGGCGGCGGCGGCGTCTCAAAGTCCTTCTGCTTGCGGCCGGCACCTGGAGTGGGGCCAAGGACGGAAGTGACTGTCTGCCGCTAGCGCTGAGTCTGCTGCTGTGCCAGGTAGTACGTGGCAGCAGACACAGCTGGGCTGGCATGCCCTGGAGGGACGAACGACGGTAGACCACTGGTGGCATTCCGGGCGACTACGGGCTGTAACACTGCAAGCTGTTGCGTCAAGGCGGCGAGCTGTTGCTGAAGAGCAGCGAGGGGGTCAGGATTGCCGCTGACGACACCAGTGGGCTGCAGCTGCTGTGGCTGCTGCTACTGCTGCTGCTGCTACAGCGGCGGCGGCGGCTACTGCGGCTGCTGCTGTTGCTGCTGCTGCTGCAACTGCTGCTGCTGCTGCTGCTAGTGCTACTGCTGCAGGCGCTGCAAGAAAGGAGGGGTAGGGGTCCCCCCAACAGAGGAGGACCCCTCCCCACTTGGGCTACCTTCCATAGTGTGGTGTCCCTTGTTTTGTTTTTTTTTCTCTTTTGTTTTGTTTTGTCTTTGCTGATAACAGCAGGGGTGGTGGGAGTTCTATCCACCCCTTGGGTTTTCCCCCTTCCCTTTCTCCCCCTCCCCTTTTTTTCCCTTCTTTGTTGATGACGTCAGCAGCGACGTCAGTAGTGACGTCAGCAGCGGGATGCTGACGTCAGCAGTGGGGGTCGTTGGGGCCGCCGCTGTTGCTGCTGATGGTGCTGCTGCAGACGCTGCAGCTGTTGCTGTTGCCGTTGCTGCTACTGCTGCTACTGCTGCTGCGGCTATTGGTGCTGCTGTCGCTGCGGCTGCGGATGCTGCTGGTGCTGCTGTAGCTACTGCTGCAGCTGCTGCCGCTGCTGCTGCTACTGCGGCTGCTGCCGCTGCTGCTGCTGCTGCTGCTGTGGCTGTAGCTACTGCTGCAGCTGCTGCGACTACGGCTGTTGCTGCGGCTGTAGTTGCTGTGGCTGCAGTTGCAGCTGCAGCGGCGGCTGCTGCGAGCTGCTGCGGCTGCTGAGGCTGCTGAGGCTGCTGCGGCTTGCTGCTGTTGCTGCACGCTACTGCAGCTGCTGTGGGCTGCAGCTGCTGCTCACTGCTGCTGCGGGCTGCAGTAGCAGGCTGCTGCTGCGGGCTGCGGGATGGGGTTTTTCCTTTTTTTTCTTGTTTTTTTTTTCCCTTTCTATCACAACAGGCAGCAGCCCGCTGTATGCTACGAGCAGCGGGCTACTGCTCGCAGGCAGCAGCGAGCTGCTGCTCGCTGCTTGCTTACGACGAGCTGCGAGCAGCAGCAGCCGCGGCTGGCTGCTGCTAGCAGCAGCTCGCGGCAGCAGCTCGCTGCTGCGGCTGCGGGCTGCGGCTGCTGGCTGCGGCTGCTGCAGCCCACAGCTGCTGCAGCACGCTGCTGCTGCAGCTGCTGGCTGCGGCTGCTGGCTGCGGCTGCTGCTGCCCGCTGCTGCAGCTGCTGTGTGCTGCGGCTGCTGCCAGCTACTGCTGCGGACTGCTGCTGTGGGCTGCTGCTTCGCGCTGCTGTTGCTGCTGCTGCTGCGAGCTGTTGCTGCGAGCTGCTGTTGCTGCTGCTGGCTGCTGCGAGCTGCTGCTTCAGCTTGCTCCTGCTGCAAGGTGGTGCCAGTCACTGCACCTGGGTGACGTTGCCGCGTGCGCTGTCGCCCACGGGTGTCGGACGCCGCCTGCCGCTCACCTCCTCGCGTCACGCGTGAGGGTCAGTGCTGCCGAAAAATTTCGGCAGCATTTCCCCTGGCCCAGTGGCCGTGGGAAAAAATCTGACGCCGCCACCAGGAGGGTCAATGCTGCCAGGAAAAATCCGGCAGCATTTCCCCTGCACTGGCGCGTATGGGGGTCCGTCGGCGTTGCCTGGCACCTGTTCGTCAGTCTTCTGCTGCTGCTGCTACGCTCTGGCTCTGATACCAAAAGGGAAATGCCTAGGCAGCAGGTTGGGGCAGCAGCGTTGTTGATGCAGCGTGTGGGCTTCCACGCTCGTTGCTTAAGCCAGCTGCCCCCTCAGTCTGCTGCTCTAGAGTCCAAGTCTGGAAGCTCTGGGTTTGTTACTCAGAAATGCGCGCGCCAGTGTTAGCGTCAGAAAGCAGCTGAAAACTGTAAGTGACTGATCAGGAATGACGAATGAACAACAATGGGAGANGTTATGGCAGCCTAAACCCAGATAGTCCCCACAACGGTTTATGCTGTCAAACAAGGCCATGAAACATGCAACTGGGACCCTAGGCAGTGCATGACGATGCAGACGCGATGGGACGCGCTGGACGCATGCAAGCAGCAACTGCGATGTCAATGACCGCCGGCAGCACGACCGCCGAGGAGGCCTGCCGATGGAGCTGAGCGCATCGCCAGAGAGAGGAGGCTCCAGCGAACTGCGAGAAGACCTCAGCATGCGTCGGCTCCACCGGACGACACTCCATCAGCGTCGCGTCTCGCCGTCAGTCATCTGCACGCCGATGTACACAAGCCGGGAGGACACAACAGAGCACAATGAGAGATGCGAAAAAACCAACAAACCAGACTCCCCTAGGGCACGCACAGACGCAAGTAGGGACAATGAGAGTCACTCACGGACGCATGCCAACTGAACTCAGAGCCTTCTTAAACGAGTCGCGTTTCAGTGCCTTGGTGAAGAAGTCAACCAGCTGCCGTGCTGTCTCAACCCACACAATGTTGACACTGCTCTCATGCAACAACGAACGTACGTAGTGATATTCAACGTTCATGTGCTTTGTGCATGTGTGATGCACGCCGTCATTGTCGGCGATGGCCATGGCGCTCTCAT
Organism: Penium margaritaceum; assembly: GCA_023375785.1. Classification (NCBI taxonomy): domain Eukaryota; kingdom Viridiplantae; phylum Streptophyta; class Zygnematophyceae; order Desmidiales; family Peniaceae; genus Penium; species Penium margaritaceum. The sequence goes on along the minus strand of SZWC01012197.1, from coordinate 77,104 downwards.
TGTCACAATGCAACGTGATGGATGTGACGGACTAACGCAACTCGGACAACAGACGACGCAACCACACACTCTCGCATGCGCCTGAGCCAAGGGCCAAGTACTCAACCTCAGCAATGTTGCGTGCAATGCACCCTTGCTTGCCACTGCGCCAGGACATAGCCGTGTCGCCGATCAGGAAGATCCAGCCTGTGCAACTCTTGCCGTCTGGATTGCCTGCCCAGTCACTATCGGTGTAGCCCATCACGACGACAGATGGCTCGCGGCAGAACATGCGACCTCGTCGAGGAGTTGATACTACATAGCACAGTACTCGGATTGGGGTCTTCAAGTGGAGGTGATACGGCTCCTCAGAAAACTAAGCCAGGAGGTTGACGGCGAACGCGATGTCTGGGCGCGTCGTTGTCGCCAAGAACATCAGTTACCCAATGAATCATAGATATGTGGTCACGTCAACTGGCTCCCCCACAACGGGTGGGTCAAGACTCTATAGCTTTACCTAGCCATCACAGGACATGGGTGAAGATGCGTTGGGCATGAGGGGCAGGTCCTCGGCAAAGCGAGTGGACAGGGTCTGCACATAGGCAGCCTGGTGGACGTGTAAGATGCCCTAGGAGCGATCATGCTCGAGCTCCATGCCCAGGAAGACTTGGGCAGACCCGAGGTCCTTCATCTCATAGACGGTGTGCAGTAGGTCCTTGACACGCTGGACGGCAGCCATGTCAGGCGACACAATGAGGAGATCGTCGACATAGAACAAGACAGCGGCAAGGGTCTGGCCTCGCGGGCTGACGAACAGTGCGGGGTCAGCGGTACTGCACTGAACTGAAGGCCACCACGAAGGAGCGTGCAGCTGATCTCCTGGTTCCAGCACCAAGGCAACTGCTTCAGACTGTACAGGGCTTTCCGCCAGACTCTCTCAGTGGCGTCATCGAAGCCTGGAGGCTGCACCATGTAGAGCTCCTCACCCTCCAGCGAACCATGGAGGAAGGTGTTGCTCACGTCCATCTGATGCAACTCCCACCCATGCTGGGCAACCAGACTGAAGAGCGCTTGGCTCGTGGAGAATCGGCCAACTAGGGCAAAGATCTGGTCGTAATCAAACCAAGGGACCTGAGCAAACCCCTTGGCTATGAGGCGAGCCTTGTACTTGTCCAAGGACCCGTCGGGCTTCCATTTGCGCCAAAAGACCCACTTGGCACCGATGGCCTTCCGTCCTGGAGGCAGGTCGACGAGGTCATACACGTGGTGCTGTCGGATAGCAGCGAGCTCGTCAACGCAGGTAGCATCCCAGTGTGCGGCCTAAGGAAAGGCTCGAGCCTTGCGTAGGGTGGCTGGGTCCTCCGGGCGTTCTATGGAGTAGACTGAGAGAGCGTGAGCATCTCGAGCTCCAGGTGTGATGCGTGCAAGTATAGCCATGACAGCATGCCGATGCTCGTGATGAAGCATGACATAGCCCAGTGCAGAGCCAGGGTGAAGGTCTGCAATGATGGCTGAAGTGGTCAGGCCGAGAGCCTTGGTGCCAGGGTCCCCACTCACGACCATAGGAGTGGAAGAGACACGTGGAGCAACAAGGGGCCGAGACGCCACAGGACGAGGTGTTGCGGTCTGCGTGCTCATTGACGGCTTGGGTCGGAGGCTGCTGCCTGGGCCACGCGTGTAGCGTGGTTGGGCAAGGGATGGCGCAGAGTCTGACAGGCCAGAGGGACCAGTGGACGTGACTAGGGCTGCTAGCCTGGAGGGACTAGCGGACGAGACTGGGGCCGCCGGCCCGGAGGGGCCAACGGACGCGACTGGGGCGGCTGGCTCGGAGGGACCACCAGACGCGACCGGGGTCGCCGGCCAGGAGGGGCCAGCGAGCGCGACTGGGGCGGCTGGCCCGGAGGGACCAGCGGACGCGACCGGGGCCGCCGGCACGGAGGGGCCTGCGGGCACGACTTGGGCGGCTGGCTCGGAGGGACCAATGGATGTGACTAGGGTGACTGGCCCGGAGGGACCATTGGGAGCGTCAGAGGCTTCCAGCCCGGAGGGACCAACGGGCGCGTTTGGGGCTGCCGGCCCGGAGGGACCAGTGGATGCGACTGGGGCTGCTGGCTTGAAAGAGCCAGCGAATGCGACAGGGGCTGTTGGCTTGGAGGGAATAAGTGATGTGCCGCCCGGAAGCGGCAGGACGAAGGTGAGACTCACCACTCTCCCGCGCAACGAGAGGGACACCGACAAGCCGGAGCGAACGAGATCGCGCGGTAACAGATCCTCAAAGAAGAGAGCATTGCGGGACTCGGCGATGCATTGTCGAGAGGGATCCTAGAAGTGACAGGCCTTAGACTGGCGAGAGAAACTGAGAAAGGTGCAAGGACGCTCGCGGGGGGCGAGCTTGCCGCCCTGACGTGGGACGGGCAGCCACACAATAGCCACGCAACCCCAGACGTGAGCAAGGTGGAGGTCGGCTCGCTGACCGAACCAGTGCTCGTACGGCGTGGACTGGCGGAGAAGGGGTCCGTGAGGAATCCGGTTCCAGACCCATGTCATGTAGACCATGGCTTCAAAGTAGAAGCCATCGGAGAGACCAGACTCAATCCGCATGGTGCGAACGGTATCGGCCATGGTACGGTTCCACCTTTCGGAGACGCCGTTCTGGGCGGACGTGTAGGGCGCGGACGTCTCATGGTGGATACCGCGGGAGGCAAGAAATTTCGTGGTCTCACCCATGTACTCACCACCGCGATTAGAGCAAAAGCGGCGAAGAGATCGACCACACTCTCGCTCCGCAAGGAGAAGCCAGTCCTGAATGGCACGAGCAATATCGCTCTTCTGTCAAAGGCAGAAGACCAAACGGTATCGAGAGTAGTCGTCAGTAAGGGTGAAGACGTAGCGGCCATGCTCTCCAACGGACTCGGTGGGGAGAGGACCCATGACGTCGGAATGGACCAGGTCGAGAAGGGTGAACGCACGGGAGGAGGACAAAGGGTATGTAGACCGATGCATTTTTCCCTGAGTGCAATCAACGCACTCCGTGGGACAAAAGAAAGGATAAGTCTCAGGGTCAATATCCTCGGCCGGTTGGGTGCGGAGCATGCTGTCGATGCCAGTAGAGTGGATGTGGCAAGGGCGACGGTGTAAGAGACGGGTGTGCTGCGGAGAAATCGTGCTGGTAACAAGCACATGGCGTGTGGTGGTTGACGGGGAGGCGACAGACGGAGAGGGAGAAAGACGAGGCACGTGCCACGATTGCCACAAGTGGTGGCGTGGGGAACGAAAAGACCGGACGTATGCAATGACACAGTGCCAACACCACGCAAGTGCACAACGTCCATGCTCATGTGGTCAAGGGCAGTAACAGACAGGAGGCTAAGCTCAAGACCGGGGATGTAAAGGACATTAGTTAGAAAGACATCGCCGGTAGGACCATGGAAACGAACGACACCAACGTCGCGGACAGGTAACACCGGGCCAGAGCTAGTCCGGACACCAGAGACATCGCCAACAGGACCAAGCATACTGAAGGCCTCGCGAGAGGCCTTCATGTGATGCGTGGCCCCGGAGTCGATGATCCAGGTCTCGTCCGGGTCCTAGACCGGAGTCGCCAGATCACTAGCAGTCACATGGCAACAAGCAAGAGACACGGACGCGGTGGAAGAGGGCACGAACCGAGACTGCCAATCATCAAGCCATAAGACGTCGTCACGGAGGGGGACAGGGGAGACAACGGGGGATGGCGAGACAAATGAGGAGGCAGGACACGACCGCAAATCAGTCTCAGTCATGCAGGGTGAGGGGGTCGAGCAGGAGGTGACGCAACTCGCACTTCCCTGGGGGGGAGGGCGAGGCAGGCCGAGCTCGAGCGCAATAAACTGTTCCAGCTGTCGCTCACACGTGGACAGCCCGAAAGTGTAGATGGAGTGTGGGGTGACGGCACCAAAGNGAGTCGATGATCCAGGTCTCGTCCGGGTCCTAGACCGGAGTCGCCAGATCACTAGCAGTCACATGGCAACAAGCAAGAGACACGGACGCGGTGGAAGAGGGCACGAACCGAGACTGCCAATCATCAAGCCATAAGACGTCGTCACGGAGGGGGACAGGGGAGACAACGGGGGATGGCGAGACAAATGAGGAGGCAGGACACGACCGCAAATCAGTCTCAGTCATGCAGGGTGAGGGGGTCGAGCAGGAGGTGACGCAACTCGCACTTCCTTGGGGGGGAGGGCGAGGCAGGCCGAGCTCGAGCGCAATAAACTGCTCCAGCTGTCACTCACGCGTGGACAACCCGAAAGTGTAGATGGATTGTGGGGTGACGGCGCCAAAGCTCGGATAGAAGGAAGACTGCCCCGGTGAGTGGAACGACGGCGCCGACGGCTACGGATGATACTGGTGAGGAGTTGGCGTCTGCGGGACCGGGGTCGTGGTCAGAGGAGTGGAGCTGGTGGATGGGGTCGAGGCATCAGAGGCGGCGATAGAGGCAATGACAGTGACAGTCGCGGAGGCGAGACGGCGCTCCCACTGGCGTCGCATGGTGGCGATGACGCGAGCCTCGTCCATCGGTAACGCGCACGTGTACCACCCGTGCCCTGGCTGGCCACAATTGTGGCAGACCAAGCCAGTGCCACTAGACCCAGTCGACAGCTGCTGCTGTTGTTGCTGCTGACCCTTGCCCTTTTTTCTCCGACGCTTCTTCTTTCCCGGCAATGACGAGCTGGTGGAAGTCGTTGCTATAGGGGAGGCGATGGCCACAGAGGCGACGGTAGGTGAGGCAAGGGCCTCTGTGCGCTAAAGGCGAGACTCCAAACGAGATTCCTCAATCCTGAGGAAGAGCTCGTATGCCCAGGGTATGAGGGTGCCCTGAGCCACCATGGCAGAGAGAACCTCCTGGGAGTAGTGGACGAAGATGTCCACAAATACTGCGATGGCACTATGCTTGATGGTGAGGACCACGGTGAGAGGGGGTGGAGTAAAGGTGTTGAGGTGACGGAAGATGTCCTCAGCCAGTAGGTAGTGACTATCCCGGTCTTCCCCATGTCTAGGTAGTTGAACTCCCGCAGTAGAAGTCTGGTTTCAGCCTCGCTGGATAGACGATGGGGATGGGTGAAAACATGTCATGCGGTAGTGGGATCTTGTGTCTCGCTAGAGGTGAAGTCACCCAGGAAGGGCTCTAAGACTAGGCGGGACGCCAGAGGAGCGACCGGGACGAGAGCGCGTGCGACACGACCAGCGTCATACAGCTGGTCGGCGTGGGTGGAGTCATACGGAAGGGTGTAATACGCCCACAAGCCCTCACCCGGCGCCCAGATGCGGAAGCTGAGCTCCCAGCTCCGGAACTGCTCGTGGGCCTCGAGCGGTGGGGGCGGCGTCTCAAAGTCCTTGGGCTTGCGGCTGGCGCCCAGAGTGGGGCCAAGGACTGAGGTCACAGTTTTCCACTGGCGCTGATTCTACAGCTGCGCAAGGTAATGCGTAGCCGCAGACGCACTGGAGCTTGTGTGCCCAAGAGGGATGAAAGGCAGCGGACCACTGGTGTGAGTCTGGGAGGCCGACGGCTGCATTGTTGCAAGCTGTTGCGTCAGAGGGACAAGCTGTTGCTGGATGGCAGCTAGAAGTCGGAGGCGTCGGCGACGGAGCCTCTGGACTGCTGTTGCTACTGTTGCTACTGCTGCTACTCTGCTGCTACTGCTACTACTACTACAACAGTTGCTACAGCTGCTACTGCTACTACAGCTGTTGCTGCTGCTGCCGCTGCTGCTGCTGCAGCTGCTGCAACTATTGTAGCTGCTGCAAGAAAATGGGGGGGGTACCCCCTAGGGGTCCCACCAACGGAGGAGGACCCCTCCCTAGTGGGGCTGTTAGCCATGGGTGTTGGTGCCCCCTTTCCTGTGTATTTTACTTTTTTTTTCTTTTCTTTTATGTGCCAATGGTGTCGCCAGCGACGTCAGCCTAGAATGGCTGATGTCAGCAACTGCTGCTTGCATTAGCTGCTGCTACTGCTGGTATGGAGTTTCTTCCCCCCACTCTCCACCCTTTTTTTAAGTGTTGATGACATCAGTAGTGACGTCAGCTGAAGGCTACTGACGTCAACAGCGGTCATTATTAGAGCCGCTACTGTACGACTACAACCACTGCTGTTGTTGTTGCGATTGTTGATCTGCTATTACAGCAGTTGTTGCGGCTGCTTCTGCTGTTGCTATTGTGGTTGTTGGTGTAGCTGCGACGGCTACAACTATTTCATATGCTGCTACTGCTACTGCTGCTGCTGCTGATGCTACTGCTACTGTAGTAGCATTGCAGCTGTTGTTGCTGCTGCTGTTGTTGCTACCACTGTTGTAGCTGCTACTGTTACAATAGCATTGCAGCTGTTGTTGCTATTGCTGCTTCTACTACTGTTGCTGCTACTGCTGCTGCTGCTGTAGCTACTGTCGCTACTGCTCATGCTGCTACTGTTGCAGCTGTTGCTTCTGCTGCTAAGCTGCTGTTGGCACGGTGGGGGATTTTTTTCTCTTCATTTTTTTTCTATTTTTTTCTTTTTCGATCATCTCAGGGAGCTCACAACTCGCTGCGAGCAGCGAGTCGCGAGCAGCGAGCTCCTTGCTTGCTGCGAGCAGCGAGCTCGCTGTCAACAGCTTGCTGCTCGCTACAAGCAGCGGGCTGCGGACAACTGCAGCTGCTGCTACTCGCTATAGCTGCTGCTGCTCGTTGCTACTACTGCTACTGCTGCTACCGCTGCTGCTGCGGGCTGCTGCTGCTGCGAGCTACTATTGCTACTGGCTGCTGTTGTGCACCCCTGCTCCTGCCACTGCTTGCTGGTGCTGCTGTGGGCTGCTGCTGCCGGCCACTCCACCTGGATGACGTCACCACATGCGTCGTCGTCAGCAAGCGCCTGACGCGACCCGCCGCTCACCTCCTTGCGCCTATCATGGGGGTCAGTGCTGCCGGAGAATATCCGGCAGCATTTCCCCTGGCCCAGTGGCCGTGGGAAATTTTTTGAAGCCGCCACCAGGCAAGTCAATGCTGTTGGAAAACATCCGGCAGCATTTCCCCTGCAGTGGCGCGTATGGGGGGTCCTTCGGCATAGTCAGGCACCAGTACGCTAGTCGTCTTCTGCTGCTGCTACGCTCTGGCTCTGGTACCAAAATGGAAACTATACCAGAGCGCAGGTTGGGACAGTGGCGGTGTTGATGCAGCGTGTGGGCTTCCACGCAAGTTGCTTAGTCAGCTGCCCCCTCAGTCTGCTACTCTAGAGTCTAAGTCTGAGTGCTCTGGAATTTATTACTCAGAAACACGTGCGCCAGTGTTAGCGTCAGAAAGCAGTTGAAAACTGGAAGTAACTGGTTAGGAGTGAAGAATGAACAACAATGGTAGACCCCTCCAAGTTCTAGCTCCCCCCCACTAGTATATAACTTGTTACTCAGCTATCCTGGNTGCTATTGCTACTGGCTGCTGTTGTGCACCCCTGCTCCTGCCACTGCTTGCTGGTGCTGCTGTGGGCTGCTGCTGCCGGCCACTCCACCTGGATGACGTCACCACATGCGTCGTCGTCAGCAAGCGCCTGACGCGACCCGCCGCTCACCTCCTTACGCCTATCATAGGGGTCAGTGCTGCCGGAGAATATCCGGCAGCATTTCCCCTGGCCCAGTGGCCGTGGGAAATTTTTTGAAGCCGCCACCAGGCAAGTCAATGCTGTTGGAAAACATCCGGCAGCATTTCCCCTGCAGTGGCGCGTATGGGGGGTCCTTCGGCATAGTCAGGCACCAGTACGCTAGTCGTCTTCTGCTGCTGCTACGCTCTGGCTCTGGTACCAAAATGGAAACTATACCAGAGCGCAGGTTGGGACAGTGGCGGTGTTGATGCAGCGTGTGGGCTTCCACGCAAGTTGCTTAGTCAGCTGCCCCCTCAGTCTGCTACTCTAGAGTCTAAGTCTGAGTGCTCTGGAATTTATTACTCAGAAACACGTGCGCCAGTGTTAGCGTCAGAAAGCAGTTGAAAACTGGAAGTAACTGGTTAGGAGTGAAGAATGAACAACAATGGTAGACCCCTCCAAGTTCTAGCTCCCCCCCACTAGTATATAACTTGTTACTCAGCTATCCTGGCAATCAGAAAATAGTCCTAGTCCTATACTTTCTGGCAAGCAGGGTTTTCTCGGTGAGCCCTGCCAGACGCCCGACAGCCCAAAACCCGGGCGTCGTCCGTTTTGCCTGAAAACTGGACCATACCATTATACCAACGCTGCAAACACAGTTGTGCGGTCAGAATCAGCTAGAAATATAGCAGCAAAGAGTTATGACTGCCCGAACCAAGGCAGTGCCTACAATGATCCATGACGTCAACCAGTGACACGCAGTAAGAGACATGGGCCCTAGGCAGAGGACGATGCTGCAGACGCAACGGCACAGTTAGAACTAGCGCTGGGTACATGCAAGCAGCATCTGTGGTGGCAGTGAACGCCGGCGGCCTGACCGCCGAGGAGGCCTGTCGATGGAGCTGAGCACGTCGCCGGAGGGAGGAAGCTTCAGTGAACTGTGAGTAGGCCTCATCGTGCGTCGGCTCCACCAGACAACAATCCGGTAGCGTCGAATCTCGCCATCAGTCATATGCACGCCGATGTACACAAGCCGGGAGGACACAACAGAGCACAATGAGAAACGCGCAAAAACCAACAGATATGCTCAGGTTCTCCAAGCGATTCTGCTCCACCACCCAAGAACACCCCCCGCGAGCGCAAATCAGGCTTGTTCGTCCAAGCGTCAAGAGTCGTTGATTTTCTCACTCGAGGTCGAGAGAGCAAAGTCTCTACCCTCATGTTCTCGTAATGTCTTCTTCCCTCGATTGGTGGTATTGTCTCTCTCGTCTGTCCCTACCTACCCAGGTTGGAGTAAGGAGGGGTGGATTTTACTTCCTATTCAAGCGGTATCCCAAAGAAAAAAAACTCACTCGAGGTCGAGCGAGCAAAGTCAGTCTCTCGACCGGCCCTGACCGCTTTACATGATGTTAAATTGCGTCCGCACACATGACACGGCTGGTCCACTTTGAAAATTTGTGGGCGTCTACTGGCTGCCCCCTATTCCAAAACGGCACAAAATTAGTCACCCGTTGTTCAGAAGAGACATATAAAAAACACCTTCGTAATAACACTCGCGAATTTATGCAGTGAAACGCTATCCATGTTCCGCACGCAGTCCCACGTGGACTAACAACAGTGCGGGGGACACAAAATTGTAAGCGGACGTGGCAGTCTGCGAGCTGCAGAGCAAGTTGCAAGGTGCAACTTTGCACTAAACTTTCGAGGTTTCAAGACATGACAATGGAAGTTTGNCTGTTGGTGTTTCAGTCACGGTGACCTTTGGGCTCGTCGCCATGACTCATCGAGATGCCGGGACACTCGACAGCTACTTTGACAGAATCAGCATCAGCTGGCAAGTCCTCACGTGATTGCCAGAGTTTTCTTGGTGACCAACTATCAAGGTCCATTTTCTTAGTGACGCTATCCTTGATGGTTCATGATCCAGTTGCATAGACTTTTTCTTCCTTTCAGTTTGTCATTCGGACAACCGAGGAGCCCGTACACCTGTTTGGTTCTTGCCACCTGTTGTTTTGGAGCTTGCACCTAGGTTGGTCCATTTTCCACCGGTTGGTTGGACTTCAGTGTTTTTAAGCACGCATGTCGGTGAGACTACATCCTCAAAATTGTGTTTCTTGTTTACCACTTCTATTCTCTCATGCATATCTTTGCTGTCTCTCCACCAGTCCAAGCGCCGTTTGTTACATTCTGTTCACCACAGTGTGATTACCCACACATAACGTTGCTACGAGGGTTGTCTCATTCCCTCGTGGTATTAGGGTAAAAGAGAGACAACCTCTTCCTCCCTCTATACAGTATGCAGCAGCAGCAATGAAAGCATCTGGGTTGGGCTGTGCTAGGCTGGTTGGGGTGTACAAGTCATGGCAATGTGGATGCCCGGAGTTCAAGGCTCACATCATGTAGTCCTTTGACAGAGGTGGAGGCAGAATGCAGCCCAATTTTTTTCGGTCGTTTCCTGAAGCGGCCTTCTTACCGGCGACATGAAGTGGGATTGGCGACAGCTTAGGCTACCACATCAGAAGCCGTAGCATCCATGGCAGCTGTATACAGCTGCCTTTGTCGTAGCAGGGGCAGCAATTCGCAACGGCAGCAACAGCAAATCATGAGGAGTAGCAGTAGCCATTGTGACAACAACATCGCAACGTCGACCACTAGCAATAGTAGCAACATCAGCCGCATTAGTTTTAGCACTCGGAGCCATACCCGCAGCAGCAGCACAGCAATAACGGTAGCATTAGGAGCAGTAGTTATAGCGGTAGCAGCAACGTTAACACCAGCAATAGTTGTATCAGCCGCACTAGCAGCCGTAGCAGCTCCTGCTGCTTCATCAGCTGTATTAACAGCTGAAATAGAGCAACAGTTTTGACGTGAGCAACAGCA